>KN472809.1:8526-19761 GCA_000787095.1 Periophthalmodon schlosseri
TTCCCTCTCCCCTCTCTTTCTCTCCATCTTTCTCAGGTGCTGCTTAAGTCCTCAGAGTGTAAATACCTGGCCTGGTCACATGACTAAACACACTGAAAGAGTATTTCACAGCCGAGCGTTGTACACAGCCCAGGAGAGTTAGTCGACACTGGAATTCAAGACTATTGAATTGAGACCGAGACCGTCACGACTGGACAGTGCAGTGGGACGACTCTTTACTTGTGCTTGTGTGTATTGTGTAATCTGCCTTGGTTTACATGTTTGCGTAGCTATTCTGCTTACATCAATTAAAAGATGATTCGGTTCCTTTTATTGTTACTGCCACTCAAGGGTGACCGTAGCTACGTTGGTGGAGCGTTCGACCTCTGATCTGAAGGTCGGCAGCTCGATCCCCCGGCAAAACATTTAACCAGCCTCAGCCCTAGCGATGTGTTTACTTTAAATTTGGTATATTAGTGTTACTTTCAGATGTTTTGACTAGATGTATTAAAATGTTTCTGACTTGTTTCAATACATTACCAGCCTAATTATCTGATTATTTTGCTAGTGCATCCTAAATTATGTTCGTTAGCGTCTGTGTACATGGCTCTGTGAGTGACTGTGTAAATAGATGAGTTGTTCCTCGATGTAAAGCGCTTGAAGTGCCTTGAAGGTGGAAAAGCACTATATAAAAATGTGACCACTCACCCATTCACACACACATTCACACACCAGTGCACGCAGACACCTGGGGCAAGGTGGTTTAAGTGTCTTACCCAAGGACACAGCGACAGCATTCGTCTGCGGGAGCTGGAATCGCGCCGTCAACCTGTGGGTGGACCAGTGGATCTGACTGCTCTATCAGTGATGTTTATGTCGAGAGTAGGATTTGAACCGCCAACCTTCAGATCAGTGGACAAACGCTCTACAAACTGAGCTTCTGTCGCCCTCTTGGTCAGGTACATAGCTGGGGAATTAGGACTGAGACTTCAGTTACCATGTATATATTAAACATTTGAAATAAGGGAAAAAGCCTTGAGGACTTTTTGAAATAAAAATGTAGGGGTAAATCTGTAGCATACTGTATAGAAGTTACTGTATAAATCATATTACATGCTTGAACCATCTTTAGTTCCATTGCATGTATTGATCAATTAAATTTTTGTTATTACTTCTTTGAACCTATCCACCTTTTCAATTTGACATTGAAAACTTAGTGGGTTGAGCCTCATGTCGGTCATGATAATACAACAGCATACAACTCCACACTTCTTCCTCCCCGGGGTTGAGAGTTAGATCCCACCTCTCTTAAACGGTCTTGGCTTGTCACTCTGGAAAGTGTTGTAGCTCCATCATCCTAACGATCATCCTCTGTGTCATCTCATGCATCACGCCCCCGCTCTCATTAAATGTACTGTAGTCTCCGCTTCACTCACTCACTTCTGCCCGTCTGTCTCTGAGCACTCGCCTCTAAACCAGGGTAGCTGTTTCATTTGGCTTTCTCTGCACTAATGTGAAGACGCCTGTTAAAATAGTCATTTCTTTCATTCGTGACATATTGACCAGTGTAGATGGGGTAAAAATGTCCTTATTTTCATCTAAATTATGTTGTAACCATAGACTGTATATATAAATGGGCATAGCTAACCCGCTAGCCGCCGCGGTCCAAATAACCGGAAGTGAGCATGGGCACGCCTCCCGCTCCAATTTACTTTCTATTGAAAAACCGTCACCCCTCTCTCCGTAACTGCTGCTGTCAGACTCTTCATTTTGGTTTTAAAATGTTCGGATGAACCTGCTTTACATGATTCTCTCACAGGTTTGATTGACAGCGTTGCTAAGCTCCCACTACCTGCTAAACCAGCGGTGCGAGCATGAAGGGGCGTTACCTTCAACAGTCTCGCTCAGGATTGGCTCTTTGGTTGCTATGATACGTGATCGAAATTCCAAATATGAAACTTGGCTCCAAACTCGCCCCTATAATTTCTAGCCTCGATGAGCTTCATTTTACGCTGTGGGTGACGTCACACTCACTTAGTGCATTTCTTTATACAGTCTATGGTTGTAACTAATCTAAAATTTGAATGTAAGTTCCATATACTACTCCCCATTAGACATTAAATCCAATCCTGACTCTAGGTTCACTATGTAACGTTTCTGTTGGAGTGTCAGCCGCCTGCTTGTCTCTATAGGGAAGTTACTGCTTTGCCTGGAATATTCCTCAGTATGGCATTCCGCAGATCTGACCTGTAACTTTGCGTGGTAGCCTCACAGCGCAAAGTTACACGTCAGTTATGCCTCCATGTAAATAGGTCGGTTTAATGCCGCACTAAGGACCGTTCAAGGCAAAGCGGTATCTCCAAGAAGACGTGCAGGTGTCAGACCCTCCACCAGAAAACTTACATAATGCAACTTTTAAATAATTTCTACATTTTGTTCTAGACGGAAAAAGATGAGATATTTGGCCTCACTGGTTCGATACATTCTGAAATGGCAGTAGCTCCAGTGCAGTTGTTTTGATGCTTGTCCATATTTTGTTCTCACAGTTTGTACTTTGCTTTTTTTTTTCTACAGGATGATGGAGATGTGGAGGACTATATGACCATGAGAGAGGTGAGAGTTCCACTTTAAACACAGCTATACAAACACCCACAGACTCCACTGGATTTGGAGACGGGGGGCAACGGAACAGCACTTCACCAAATACAGAAATCCAATAGAAAAGTGCCATTTATTTTAGGAGGTTGGGTATGTACAACAAAATGACTACTATTTTTCCACCACTCAAGACTCTACAAGGTTACACAGTTCACAGATGCATTTGTAGCTTTAGAGAACCACTTGGAAAACAAGTTTTAAAATAGTATATTAAACACTATACTATAATAAAATGCAAAGGTACATAATGGAACTTTTCTGGTGCAGTGTCTGCCATCTGCTTGAATAAATGCTAAATAAATGACTTTAATGTCAGGCAATGTGATTACATCTCCATGGAGATGAGCAGGTGATGGACCCTGCGTCAGAAAGTTACATAGTGCACCATTTTGGCTTTAACTCTTAAGACATAACAATCATACGTAAAGCTGAGTTTAGTCACTCACAGTCATCAATAGCTGAAGGAAGTCGTAGCTGCTTCAGTCGTGCAGTGTGGAGCAGTTACGACTTGGGTCACGTTCGAAACACGTGTGCACCGCAGAAAGACGACACTATCAGACATGTTTGATTCTTAAAGCTGATTTTGGACTCACTCTGGCAGCGGAGACTAGTTACGGACCCTCCTCCGTACAAACGGAGCCCAGCGACCAAAGGCGTCAGGGCTACTTTAGTAATAGACTATTTTAGGAATAGTAAAGTTTTTGTACTTGACTACCGAAATTGACTATATATTGTATTGCACAACTTTGACTTGCACTTGTTAAGCTTTTCGAGACTTTTTCCATGTGGTGACATCATCACCCTGTGACTGACGGGTCTCAATATTTCCAGAGTGACAGATTAGCCGGCGGTCTCATATTTTTGGATTTCGTATCATTTATAATTCATCCATCAACAGCACTTCTCATTTCCGCTCTGCCAGCCCCACTCTCCCCCTCTCCTGCACTCATCCTCACCCCACACTGTTCTCCCATTTCTTACTTACTGGAAAGCACAGATCAAAGTGTTAAATGATATTACTTATAATCATGTCTTTTAACGATGGAAATCCAAAGAGAAAATGGCAACATTATGTAATATGCAAAATTCAAAATATTACTTCAGTAGAAATATTACTCAAGTAGGAAGTAAGCTGCCAGAAAAATACTCAGAAAAGTACAATTTCTTAAAGAGTACTATGCACCTCTTCTTATTCCTTTATTTTTACATTTGTTCCAGATTGCAGAGTGGGAGGAGATGCAGCTTGATGAGCAGGTCAACTTTAATAATTGTAAGATCGACCCCGCCCCCTTCCAGCTGGTGGAGCGTACGTCTCTGCATAAGGTCTGATTGGAAACACATTTCTAGACCCATACACACATCTACAGATCTACAAACAGTATCTTACCTTTGTGTCACATATATAAATTGACGTAGCTAATCTGAGCATCGCTTCCGGCTCCATCGACTCTGGCTCCAATTCACTTTCTTTTGAAAACTGTTAACTGTTCAAATGTTCGTATTAACCCGCTCTACATGATCCTGGTATTTTTATTTCGCTACTGTGTCCATAAATGAAAATACGAACATTAATAACAGACAAATCAGGCGCCTTCTCTCCCCGAGGTCGGCCCTGCTAGCGTTAGCAACAGGTTTGATTGACAGGCGCCTTCTCCCCCGAGGTCGGCCCTGCTAGCGTTAGCAACAGGTTTGATTGACAGGGTAACTTAGCGCCCCCTCTGTGCTAGATCAGCGGTTCATCAGAATTGGCTTTTTCGTTGCTATGACAGTCTTTGGCTGGATTTAAAGAAGACGTATTTCCGATATTTAGTAATAAACTATTAAATACAAACTGCAATGTTAACAACTAGATCCACTGACTTTCTGTTCAAAACTGAAGAACGGATTTACAGTCATTTGAGTTATTTTAGACTTTGTTTAGTCTGGGTTTAGTCTTGGTCTAGTCCTTGTAATGCTTAAGAATTTGAGAAAGTGCTTGGCTACATTAAGGAATACTAGAATACTGAGAGAATAAACCTAGAACCCATTTTGTGTTAGAAATAAGTTGTATTTTCCCAACGAAACACTTGAAAATCTCAAAATGTAATGCGTAAATCTTTTTTGGCCCAGTTTCTCAATTCAACTATGCACTAAAATCTCTACATCTCAAAATTCGTACTTCTCATTACTCCCTAAACACACCATCGTGCATTGACAACTCTGTGTGAAATGGGTTAGGAAAATGTACTGCAAACTGCGAGCAAGGAACCAAACTTTAAGTCTCCACTCACGCACTCATTTTCTATAATAACTGCCATCATGTCTAAGAATATGTATTAATTGTACATGTTCTGCTGTCCTGGTGCTCTTTAAAGAACATTGCTTGTCACAGTGAAAGACTAATGCCCTTTAAAGTATACTATTACACTAAATGTCAAGCCATTAGAGGCAAGTCTCTGTGGGAATAGCTGGATTTTCTCATACGAACAACATGTTTTGTCCCTTTCTGTTTGATGGATAAAGGGAGAGGATTGGAGCAGAAAGCCTGAGATCTGCTGTTGATTTAGATTAGTTACTGTGGCACCCTCCTAAACACATTCTACTGTTCCGCTTGAAGTGAACCTGGATTTTTCCCGTGCCTTTCCCAAAATCCATCCCACTTATTCATGGGTTTCAGGCAAAGGATTTTGTAAAGACCTTTTGACAGACAGTATTTTGATTTGAACTGCGTTATTGCTAAAAATGGGTAATGGTAAACGGTCGCATTTTTATATAGCGCTTTTCCACCTTCACTCAAAGCGCTTTACATCAAGGAACCACTCACCCATTCACACAGCGGTGTACACAGACACTGGGGGCGAGGTGAGTTAAGTGTCTTGCCCTAGGACACAACGACAGTATTCATCTGTGGCAAATCGCAACCTGCGGGTCAGTGAATCTAACTGCCCAACCAATGAAGTTTATGCCGCGGGATTCGAACCGCCAACCTTCGGGTCAGTGGACAAACACTCTACCAGCTGCGCTAACAACTGGTATGTGCAACATTTTGAGGACTTTTTCCCATTCAAAAGGCAGGCTATAATATTTTTAAATTGTTTATTGCTATGGCAACAGTCCCAACATCTCATCGTTCTGAAAGGTTGCCTTCATGTTCTAGAATTGTATGTTGTCATAATTTCAGACGGAGGGCAGGGGCCTGTTTACTCTGTGGGAGATTGACTGTTTTTGAAAGAAATATCCAAAATTATGATCCACAAATTTTGAACCTTATCAAAATATGTTTAGTATTGACTGCACCAACTTGCCATATTAATTCTATGACAAGTTTTGGTTCTTCGTACTGAAGATGTTGAACTTTGTCTCAGTTTTATTTTCATGTTGATAGGCCCAGTAATTAGGCAAGGCAGGTTAGCCAAGTTTAATTAAGTAAGTAATTCAAAGTTTACAGAGATATTAACTATAAACCAGGTCAACAGATCTACAGTCTGACAGTTTCCACCATAGAATTCTGACCTGTCCTTCAGCTCTGTTTAAACCATAGAGATTTTTCGAAGGTTGCGACGTCACCTGAACGCAACCTATTGTCCTTCATCCGCATTACTCATTCCCTGCGATTCCCTTCACTCTCTCCCTGTGAATGGGCTTTAAACATTTATTAAGAGAGGAATCCTACGCCGATCCATCTTCGCCCCCCTCCCACGGCCAAGCCAATACTACGCACAATCTCCAGCAGCATATTAAACGGTACCGTAAAATCTAGACTGTGTAATGCATTCTCCCCCACACCTGAATCCACCAGCCATCTGTCCCATTTGTTCTGTCAATTTGTGTTAGAGCTGCTTTTGTCAACCAGTCTTATTGTTGCAGACAGATAAGAAAACTATAGTACGATTTCACTCCTCTCACCATGAACACAAGCTTCAGAAAGGTGTGAAAATGCCATGTCCAGGAGCTAAAATAGCCAATTTTTTTGCAATTTTATGCTTTAGACTTAGTGTAGACCTAATTTATACCTGAAGTAGACCTGTTATAGCCCGGGTTGAGATCCGATCATGCTTGGACAGTCCAATTTTGTTGCGATAAATTTCCAAAACACTGCTTTAGAGAATTTGGTTTACTTGGGGCGACAGTAGCTGAGGCGGTAGAGCGTTTGTCCACTGATCGGAACGTCGGCGGTTTGAATCCCGCCCTCGACATAAGCATCATTGGTTGAGCACTGACCCACAGGCTGGCGATGCGATTCCAGCTCCCACAGATGAATGCTGTTGTTGTGTCCTTGGGCAAGACACTTAACCCACCTTGCCCCCAGTGTCTGCGTACACTGGTGTGTGAATGTGTGTGTGAGACACTTAACCACCTTGCCCCCAGTGTCTGCGTACACTGGTGTGTGAATGTGTGTGTGAATGGGTGAGTGGTTCCTTGATGTAAAGCGCTTTGAGTGTCTTGAAAGTGGAAAAACGCTATATAAAAATTTGACAATTTACCACTTGAGTTCTACTTCTATTTTTTTCATTAATGCCACTGAATTACATTAAAACTATGGGAGAAAAGAGACGTAATTAAGGTTTTTAATGCAAGTGAAGTGGTCACTGTTCAGATTACACTTTTTAGCCCAAATGTGCAGCTGGCTCCATTCACAATGAGGAAGCAAAGACTGTATAAAGAAGTGGACTAAGTGAGTGTGACGTCACCCGTAGCGTTTGGTTCAAGCCAAATGAAGCTCATCGAGGCTAGAGCAGTTATAGGGGCGAATTTCGAGCCAAGTTCCATATTTGGAATTCTGACTGCGAGTATCATAGCAACCAAAGAGCCAATCAGGAGCGAGGCTGTTGAAGGTAACGCCCCTTCCCGCCCGCACCGCTGGTTTAGCAGGGAGCGGGTGCTTAGCGACGCTGTCAATCAAACCTGTTGCTAACGCTAGCGGGAGCAACCTTGACGAAAGAGGGTAACTCATTGGTCTGTTGTTAATGTTCATATCTTGATTTACATACAAAATAGCGGAACAAATACCAGGAGCATTCAGAGCGGGTTACTACGAACATTTTAAGACCAAAATGACGAGCCTGACAGCAGCAGTCACAGAGGGAGGAGCCACAGTTTTTCGATGGGGCTGGAAGCGCGCTCATGCTCACAGTGCTAGCGCGTTAGCTATGTTCATTTATATGTACAGTCTATGTGAGGAAGTGGATCAAACGTAATTGTAATGGTTGATTGTGACAGACTGTTGTGCATTTATGTGTCACAATTGGAGAAGGAAAAATCTCATGTGTTCACCACAAGCAATGTTTTCTGTTTTTCTCTCTGATTGTGTGCAGTTTGAAGCCTTAGTTGCATAATCAGATAGCACAATGTATGTGTTTTCGGTACATGTATTTAGTTACTGTCCAACACAGACATAAGAATAACCGCGTATCTGGTGCAGCTGCTTGTTCTTTTTCTTATCACATTATGTCGATGGGAGTGTTTGTGATTGCATCCCTTTCTCTCCTCTCCACTGGGACATGTCTCTCTCAGATTACACTGCAGCACTCCCAGCCTTAACACTTACACCTTAATCCCCCTGGGCACTACTCTCTTTCTCTGCCTCTCTGGGATCAATTTCACATGTCCCCGGCGGCCATTTTAGCTAAGCACATCGTCCCATTTAAAACTAAAACGCTTCACCGCCGAAAGTCAAGATCCTCAACCGTCATCATCTCTTGTTTTTGACCTGTTACTAGGGCATGGCGATATGACAAAACAATTTTCCCCTCTCATTTTGATCAGTCCAGTTTTTTGCTTTATTTTAATTTGATCAAAAACAACTTAAAAATGCTTTCAATATTAATTTCAAACTGTAACTTTTTTGATGGCGGGTCCACCACCTGTTTGTGTCCATGGAAGATGTTAGTGCTTTGCCTGGAATGTTCCACAGTGATGCATTAAAGATATACATCTCCATGGAAACAAGCAGGTGACACCACCAGGTCAGATCTATGGAGAGGAGACCCCTTTCACAGTAAGAATCCATGTTTTTAGAGGTATTTTGAGCAATAAAAGTAGGAGGAATTGAATATATGCAAGATGGATGAAGTTAATCCCATACTGTGAATCCTTTTAAATTAAAACAATATTTCCACCCAAATCGGTACCAGAAAAGTTGCAAAGTGCGGCTTTAAACAATACAGATTTTTAAGGATTGTAATTTAACACAAAAAACAAAGTTCTGCATTCAAAGTGTGAATACTGCTCCAAATCGCAGAGGATATTATTATATTGATACTTCTTATTTTATTTTGTCTTATTAAAAAAACAAATGCCTTCATTTGACAGTAGCTTAGCTGGTAGTGTTTGTCCACTGTTTCGAAGGTTGGCGATTTGAATCCTGCTCTCGGCATAAAACGTCATTGGTCAGATCCACTGATACAAGCTTCCATAGATAACTGTTGTTGTGTCCTTGGGCAAGACACTTAACCCAACTTTCCCCCAGTGTCTGCGTACACTGCTGTATGAACGAGTGGTTCCTTGATGTAAAGTGCTTTGAGTGCCTTGAAGGTGGAAAAGCGATATATAAAAATGGGACCATTTACCGTACATTCCTTAAGCTTAAACAGGACAAACTTTTTATCATTGCCATTCAACACAAAAATGGCAAATTTATTTCTCCAAACCACATGCTTTTACTGACAGAAGATCTCCATTGTTGTACTAATGTATTACCAATAGCATTTTTTTTGTTTAAAGTTTATTTTATTAAAAGCAAGTAATAGTACTTTCAATATACATTTTTTTGCACAAAACTGACTTGTAATCGTTGCCATTTAACACAAAAATATCTACCTCCAAAGTCCGAACTCTCCTCCAAACCGCATGCTTTTCCTGACAGATGATTGGCTGTAGACCTTGATTAAAAACTATTTGAAATGACAGAATCCTGATTAAAATCTGATTCACAGCCCCACCTGTAAGCTCTGCTGTTAGATTGACTGGAGCCGGGTCTAGGGGAGAGGAGGAGATGGAATGAAACTTTAATGACCTGTGTGTGTGAGAAGGCATCCATTGCATCAGGAAACTCATCATCCGAGCTCCACAACACTGAGAGACCTGAGATTTGAGTACGGCAAACAGAGAGAGGCTGAGGATGATGCAACTTGATTTTGGCCAGAAAAACACTAATAAGTAGCCCTCAAAAATCCTTCTTTCACTGCTACAATATTTCCACCATCTTGTACAAAAACTGCCTCTCGATAATTTACATCATTGGCGTAATACCATAATCCATCTCAATCAGATAAATGAAGTTGATAGATGGATGGATGGTAGATTTCTTAGATTGGCTGGTTTATTGCAAGTGAATATCGTTGCGATTTCAAGTGTTGCAAATATTACATCGTAGAGGCAGCAGTTATTTAGGTAATGGAATGTTCTCTGAAAACATAAAAAAAAAAAAATCCCTTGTCTTTTTAGAGAAGCCTTACGCTGTTTTCCCATATGTTATAACGCTGTTTCCTCATCACAAACAGACCTGGAGTTGTGTTTTGTTTCATTCGCACATAAATCCTGCATATTTAGGCCGAGCTCTTCTCTCAAACTGAAAACACTCTGTTCCACCGTGTGATGTCATGTGGCAATACAGGAAGTGGTCCATCTTCACTAGAGTCATTTGGGTGATTTTAGGAATGGCCCTGGAATCTACAGACCAAAGGTAAACTGTAGCTGTTAACTTGATAAGTACCACTACATGACATCACAAGGTGGAACAGAGCATTTTGAGTTAAATAATAATAAAGGGTTACTCAAACATGCGTGAATGAAACAAAACACAACTCCAGGTATGTTTTTGATGAGGTAACAACTGTCTAACACGTGCTAAAGCTCACAAGAGTCAGTTTTGCATAATATAGGACCTTTTAAAATGTGCATTGTGAACTGAATCCTGATTTTAAAAAGTAAATTGCAAATCTAATCGCAGTTTGTGCAGTCCTAATACATGCACAGACATAGATATAGATGCTGTATTGGTTGTTCTGATATATGAAAGTGATCACCAGTGCATTAGTTTGTTGCACATGGGGGTATATAATAAGTAAAGGCACAGTATGTAACTTTCTGGAGGTGGCACCTGCATGATTCCATGGAAACAGAAAGTAAAAAAAAATAAAACTATACTTCAGAAGATTCTCCATGGAGATAGACACGTTTTATGCAGCAAGATTTTCAGTACATTAAAGATGACCAAAAAGAAAAAAAAAGAAAAGAACTGTGCTTTTGTTGTAGTTTACCTTTTGACTAAAAAGTTGCATAGTGTGGCTTTAAAAACTTAGGGGTATTAAAAAGGGTATTTCAATTTTAAACTTTAAGCTTTGAGTCCAAATTCTGAGAAAGCTGATCTATAATATTCCAAAATAGAAACATTGTGACTCTTTCCTCCGAGCACCACGTTGACTTTATCCCCGTCCGTCATGTCCGACCTGTTTTTCACCCCATTTATGAGGCAGCTGTACGGGGTTAATGTGGGACAGCAGGGGTCAAAGGTCATGCATTTCAGCTGGGCAAAGTAAACAGACTTTGGCTAACTGCGGCTCCCAAACAAACAAACCTATAAAATGTGTTTTTTATGCACTTGTAATGACGATTTTG
>KN472809.1:19882-38918 GCA_000787095.1 Periophthalmodon schlosseri
TAGTGTTAATGGCCAAATTCAAAGGCTTAAACGGATCCAGAGCCGAGAGATTTCCTATTAAGAAGAACAAGTAAAACCACAGTCAGACGATTAAGCTCTCGGGAATGTTTATTTTGTTAATAAATGAATAAAATAACATTGCAGTTTAAGGAGCACTATGTAAATTGCCTGGCTGGGAATCCGCTCCATGCTTGTCTCCATGGAGATGTTGTTTCTTTGCCTGGAATGTTCCACACTGTGACATTAAACGAATCCATCTTCCATTTATCCGATTACTGGTGTTTTTGTAGCCAATCTTGGAAAACATGCATTCTCACTGTGAGAGAGTTTGCATCTCCACAGATCTGACCAGTATCTTGGAATGGCGGCGTCACCTGCTTGTCTCCATGGAGATAAGGAGTTTTAATGCTGTAGATGAATATTGCACTTTAAAATGATCCACAGGTGTCATGGGTTATAACTATATAGCAGACACAAGCACAATGTCTCCTTTAATCTTCAGCCATGTTAAATGTGTAGTTATATATTTCGCTCACATAGTTTCCATGTATTTATACCATGTTTCTCCCTCGTTTTTCCAGACACACACCATTTTCTCGCTGCTCGGTTTGGACCACGCCTACGTCACCAGCATCGGGCGCCTCATCGGAGTGGTGTCTCTAAAAGAGGTACAAAACCACTGTCAAATCCTTCATCGTCCTTATTCAAAACTGCAGGAACAAGCAGCCTGCATTGTTGGCGCTTTCGTAACTGTAAAATTACTGTCACTCCCACAAGGGGGGGTACATCATCAACACAATATGCACAAAGACATTTCAGGTTGACAGTCTTTCTCCCTCCCGTCAGCCTCTTATGTACCGACCCAGACAATGGGCTGCTTAATACTGCTGTCTCCTCACTATTGTGTCTAATATGAAGCAAAGGCAGCTAGCAAACAACGGCTAACCGCTCCATGGTTTTGAATGAGACGGGAAATGCAGAGCCACTCATCCATCCGTGACATTTAGACATCTTTTGTTCGGAAAAAGCCAGTCCTCTCCCAGTGTCGACCTGTCGCATAACACCATATTACATCAGGCTTGGTCTTATCAAAGAGGTGCCATTGGAGTGCGTTAGGTTCACAGTACATGGTTTTGAATGTTTTTTTTTTTTTTGCATAATTCGACCATGGCCCACATTCAGAGAGACAGTTTTGCAAATATTCTACTATATGCTTTAAAAAGTGGAATTTCTGTGTTTAAACCAACCGTATGCAGGATTTTGATTATAAATTCCATTATCGTGACCGTTCTGTAGGTCATGGTTGGGTTGCCAGTTTCAGTGCTGAAGTCCAGTTGGTTTAAGATTAATCGGAATTAACTGGAAAAATCTTGACTAGCTGACTATTAAAAAAATCGATCAATTGAATTTTATTTATATAGCACATTTAAAAATAACTTCAGCTGACCAAAATCCTTCACATTAAATGTCAACGAATATACAGATAATACGATACATAGGCAAAGAACAATAAAACACCAAGATATCCTGTCTAGCTCGTATTAAATGCCAGGGAGAAGAGGTGGGTTTTCAGTCTAGTCTTAAGCTGCGTTAAAGACTGAGAGGATCTGACAGGCAGAGGGCGCTGTTCCGTAGTGTGTCTCCTCTGGTTTTGAGATGGTCAGCTGACCTCAGGGCTCTGGGTGGAGTCTAGGGCTGCAGTAGCTCCCTTAAATAAAGCCGTACCCATAGAATCCACACGTTTAAACACACATCATCAATAACAACTGGACCATACAGACACACACAGGCCAAAAGACCGTTTAGAACAAAGACTCTTGCCATATTAATTCAAAATGTCAAAAATGAATATAACTGGATTTTTTTTTTTTTTTTTTTATCAGTAATACTTAAACTTTATATGTAAATATTATCCATCTAGAAGCCTTCAGTCACCATATTGCAACCTTTATTGGGGTCAAAATGTTTTTTACAATATCTCAATGTGTAGTGGAAATAATCACTGACTAATCTAAACAATAATTCCTGGCTAGTTGGCTACTAAAATAACTGTTCGTTCCAGTTCTACACACAAACGCCATATTCCTATGAGCTTTAATTTTATTCTGTTGTTTCCCAGAAATGCAATGACATGGACCATTTATAACTCCATTGTACCACAACTTTTGAATTCACAAACTCTATTTAGACGTTACAGAGGCCCGTAAGTGCCCCATAATTCAGTCTAGAGTGTTGCACAAAGATTGCTTTTTTAATAACTTTGGCTTATTTACAATGCTGACTCAAATGCTCGCAGTGGGACATGGCAGCGATCCCTCTTTATAATGACCACAGGAAATGTACAGGGATTTATTATTCTATGTTAAGCTGTTGTTTCACCGACTCTTCCCTGGCCAATTAAGTGTTTGCAAAATGCCACATATGCCACAAGCTGACAGCAGGTACGAACTTGGGAAAGTGCATGGCTCACTGTTTCTCAAAATAAGTCGTATTACTGACCTGGGTCCTGGCAGTGTTGACAATTCATTTGTTTTAAGTAGATACCTACCGCCAACAGAATGTGTTTGTTTATTAGGTACATTGTGAAGTTTAAATTGAATCTTGATTGTGAAAGGGACTGACTCTATCACTGACCACGGTTTATTTTGTAGCTCTCCCAAGACTCACAGTTAAAAAACAGAAATGGTGAAATACTTAAAGGTCCCATTTTACGCTGTTTTCTGATCTATGTTATAATGTTGTTTCTTCATCAAAAACAGACCTGGAGTTGTGTTTTGTTTCATTCACACATGTTTAACACACAAACCCTGCATATATAGACTGTGTTCCTCTCTCAAAATGAAAATGCTCTGTTCCACCTTGTGATGTCATGTGGTAATACAGGAAGTGCTCCACTGTGTTTTTAAACTCGGTGCATCTTCACTAGAAACATATTGATGATTTCAGCCCTGGATTTGCCAATCTCTACTGAGCAAAATGTAAAAGGAGCTGTTAACTTGAAAACTACTGCTTCATGACGTCACAAGGTGGAACAGAGCATTTTGAGCTTTGGAGATGTAGAGACTAATAATAAAGGGTTACTCAAACATGTGTGAATGAAACAAAACACAACTCCAGGTATGTTTGTGATGAGGTAACAACATTATAACATGGCTTAAAACTCACAAGAATCCATTATGCATAATATAGGATCTTTTAATATAATTTTGCCTTGATATTGGTTGATATTCAGACTGTAAAACATGTTGCCACGTTCTCAGTTGTGTATTCTTAATTGTATTTTCATAAATCTACAAATTTTGACCCTGATAATTTGTATGAGTAACAATGCACATTCTACTCTATCAATCCAATATTTTTTTTTTTCCTTTACAAGCGCCATTTTTAGGACTTTTAAAAAAAAATCTGGTTTTATTTACACGGCGACTAATTTTTCATTAAAGTTCCTGTATTACACAAAACTGACTCTTGTGAGCTTTAAGCCATGTTATAATGTTGTTACCTCCTCAAAAACATGGAGTTGTTTTGTTTTATTCACACATGTTTCAGTTACCCTTTATTACTGGTCTGTCTACATCTCCAAAGCTCTGTTCCACCTTGTGATGTCATGTAGTGATAGTTTTCAGGTTAACGGCTCCTTTTACCTTTAGTTCCGTAGAGATCAGCAAATCCAGGGCTGAAATTATCCAAATGATTCTAGTGAAGGTGCATGGAGTTTGAAAGCACAGTGGAGCACTTCCTGTATTACAACATGACATCATAAGGTGGAACAGAGTGTTTTTCATTTGAGAGAACTCAGCCTAAATATGCAGGGTTTGTGTGCCCTTTAAACTCTGTCATCAGAAAACCAAGTGATCATTAGAAACCACTATTCATTTCTGATTTTCTTCTCTTCCCAGCTCCGTAAAGCCATTGAGGGCTCTGTGACAGTGAAGGGGGTGAAAGTGCGCCCCCCTCTGGCCAGTTTCCGGGACAGCGGCACCAGCAGCAGCGAGAACGAAGCCACGGAGCTCCACAAACTTTGGGACCGCCACAAGAGCATGTCCCTGCCTCGCGAAAACACCGCCTCCTCCGAATCGGACGAAAAGCCCCTCTGAAGAACAAACGCCACACGCAAAGAGGAAGAGGAAGAGGAAGAGGAGGAGGAGAGGAGGAAGGAGGGAGGAAGTTATGTCTCCCAGTCTCCCAAAGCTACGCAACATGCAAAATTCCTCAGGGCTTAGGATCTACATTTAATCCTATGAGTTCTCCAGCTACTTCAGCCTGTTTTATCCTTTCCTAACTCCTCTTTTTGCTCCTTCTTTAAAAAACCACTCCGCACCCTCCCCGCTCCATTGTTGTAGACTGTCGTTGGAGCGCCGGGAGGGCTTCCAAGGGACTTCATGCGTTCAAGAAGGGATATTTTTATTATCAGACTTTATATTATATCGAGCTGGTTTGATCAAATCTGCAAAAGTCTTGAATGAGTCTTCCATTTCAGATATGTTTGTACGTCTTGTGTACGATAGAAGCTGCATGTTTTATCTAAGGAAAAGCGTAGGACTACTTTTCAATGTGTTTTTTATTATCTTTAACTGATCAAATGCACTGGGTTTAACTGGACTTGACGTTATTCTTTTGTAGTTTCTTCTTAAGCGATGGGTCCATACGGTGATGCTTGCCTTATGCACTCGACTGCAGCATGATTTTACCTTTCTGTCATAAATTAAGACCTTAAGACCACGGCATTTTATATCTTTTTTTACTGTAACAAGAACACTAAGACCTATGCAAGTTGAGCCTGTTGGGTAGTATACACTTCCCCAGCACTGTCCCCTGCATTTGACCCATCCTCTATAGGACACATGTTATGCAAAATTTACTTTTTTGAGTTATAATGTTTGTCCCTCATCAAAAAACATACGATTCATTAATTCTGTTTGTGAGGTGCTCTCCGTAAATCAACGGAAAACTCGTTGATTTGAGCATTTCTACTCGCAAATCGTGTTCGTTAAAACTGTGCGCGTGTTGGCATCCCGGTTACATTGCTAAAATAGTTAGCTTTTGTTTTGTTTTTGTTTTTTTTCACGGCGCTAGTAGATGCTGCATGGACACCAAAATCCAAATGGGGAGCGCAGACTGACGCTTGAGTTTTTGCTCTACATAGGGATTATTTAAAATTCGAAAACATTAAATTCCAAAGCAAAGGCGTTGAAGAGCGTGTTTAAAGGGCCCATATTACGCTATTTTCTGATCTATGTTATAATGTTTCCTGAAGTTGTTTTGTTTCATTCCCATGTGTTTAGGTCTTCTTTGGGATAGAAAACACTCACACTTTTCCACCTTGTGATGTCATGTGGTAATAGACGAAGTGCTCCACTGTGTTTTTAAACCTCATACACAATCATTTGGATAATTTCAGCCCTGGAATTGCCCATCTCTACTGAGCTAAAGGTAAAATGTAGCTGTTAATTTGAAAACTACCACTACATGACACCACAAGGTGGAACAGAGCATTTTGAGCTTTCAAACTGTAGACAGACTAATAATGCAGGGTTACTCAAACTCCAGGTATGTTTTTGATGAGGTAACAACATTTTAACATGGCTTAAAGCTCACAAGAGTCAACGTTGTGTAATATAGGACCTTTAAAGGCCAAAAACTAGACAAAAATGCATAATATGTGTCCTTTAATTCCATTTCTGCAGCCTGTTAGGACGATTGGACGACTATAGACGGCGCCCTGGGGCTCGTGTCCTATTACCCTACTGTGCATGTTTTAGTTCAGTCACCTGTAGCACTCCTTTTAAAGCCAAATCATTACGTAAACATTACATGGACACACACTTGAACACCAGGTTTTCTGCTCATCTAAATATAGCTGGTAATAAGCGCTCCGGAGAAGGCAGTGCGGATGGAGAGGGCAGGAAGTGGGAAGGAGGGAGGGATGGAGAGAGAGAGAGAGAGAGAGAGAGAGGGAGGGAGAGAAAGAAAGATAGAGAGAAAACATGAAGACATCATTACCTACGCAGCTGTTCAGGGCCGTCGCATCAATCTGTTTTTGATCACAATGTTGGCTAACCTCTATTACCACATAGACACACTGGCCCCATAAGCGACGCCGCTGATATGATGTAACCTTGCTTCCTGACTACCAAGTGCACACACACGCGCACACACACACACACACACACACACACACACACTGCAAAAACACATATTAGTTAAAGGCCCTATATTACGCAAAATTGTATCTTGTGAGCTTTAAGCCATGTTATAATGTAGTTACCTCATCAAAAACATACCTGGAGTTGTGTTTTGTTTCATTCACACATGTTTGAGTCATCCTTTATTATTAGTCTGTCTATATCTCCAAAGCTCAAAATGTTCTGTTCCACTTTGTGATGTCATCAAGAGGTAGTTTTCAAGTTAACCACAACCTTTTACCTTTCCTTCAGTAAAGACTGGTAATTCCAGGGCTGAAATTATCCAAATGATTCTAGTGAAGGTATGTGGAGTTTAAAAACACAGTTGAGCACTTCCTGTATTACTACATGACATCACAAGGTGGAACAGCGCGTTTTCCGTTTGAGAGAAGAACTCAGCCTAAATATGCAGGATTTGTGTGTTAAACATGTGTGAATGAAACAACAACACAACTCCAGGTGTGTTTTTGATGAGGAAACAACATTTTAACATAGATAAGAAAATCGCGTAATATGTGCCCTTTAAAATAACTGGATTCAGAAATATTTATCCCAATTTGAATAGTTTAATTTGTTAGATTATAGACTTGTTTCAATGTGTTTTGAATTCATGCATTTTTTTTTTTGTACAATTAAATTAAAAAGCGCCATTTTCTTACTCCACTTACACGTAACGTAGTTGTAATCTCGAGTAAGGGAAAAAAAATAATCATCAATTGGACTTTATAAATCTGAGTTCAAGTCATTTTAACTAATGCAGAGAGATAAATCACTACTTGGATCCAATGAGATTCACCTGTGTAAAAACCATATAGGAAATCCATAGCATGGGGATTACTGCAGGCAAACATGCAATCCAGACATTTAAAATCAACTTCATTAATCACTGCCGCACTCTTCCGCTTTGCACACGCTACTTTCAGATCTGATCCAACCCAACATGACGTATGAATACTGTGTATTTAATAATTCATGTCTGCCCTATAAGCTTAAGGCTTGTCACTGCGCAGTGCTTCCGGATAGAATAACACGGATTTGTCTTCCAACTTTTATGACCAGTTTTATTTTTGTACTTTCCTTTGCACCTCGTGTTTGAATGAGATGCCTTAAATATGCAAAACGAGTGTTGCGGGGTCGACAAAGTGATTCGAGAAGAGACGTCAGAGACTGTTCTTTTAACTGTCAATTTTTCTTTAGTTCTGGATCATACTTGGATGACCGAGGGATCACGCAGACATTAGAGACTATAGACCATTGTTCACTGGTTGCATATGATTGTACAGTATTTTAATGGCGATATGTAACTTTTCTAGGAAGAGGTCTGCTTCTCTCTGTGGAGACGCTATTGCTTTGCTCGGAATTGAGTTATCCTGCCTTTATCTTGCCTTTACTCCATAGACTGTATATATAAATGGACGTAGCTAACCTTCTAGCCGCCGCGTTCCATATAGGAAGAGATCATGGGAGCGCTTTGGCTCCAATTTAGTTTACAATGAAAAATTCTCACCCCTCTCTGCTGCAGGGAGCCTTGTCATTTTGCTCTTAAAACGTTCGTATTAACCCGCTTTACGTGATCCTGGTATTTTATTTCGCTATTGTGTCCGTAAATCAACATATGAACATCAATAACAGACAAATCAGGCGCCTTCTTTCTCCGAGGTCGCTCCCGCTAGCGCTAGCAACAGGTTTGATTGACAGCGTTGCTAAGCGCTGAAGGGCTGAAGTCCACTTCTTTATACAGTCTATGCTTTACTCCTCAATACGTGGTTTTATAGCTCAAATAACTTGAAAAACATGCATTATACTGTAAGTGGGGTCACATTGCCACAGACCTGACTTGTAACTTGGCCCGGGGGCTGCCGTACTGTAGAATATTCGAGGCGTAGCAATAAAATCTCCATGGAGACGAGCAGGTTGTCGTACCGCAACAAAAAAAAGTTGCATGTTGGACGTTTAAAGCAATACCGTTTAGTTAATCATAAATGTTATCCAGTTGCTAATAATGCTACATGCTCTACTGCTACATGCATGTAAAAGATCTATAGAGATTCTGATGGAGTGAAATTCCTAATGAACAATATGACCAAAATAGTATTGGAATCTGTTAGTTGACATTATAAACTACTTAATTTCATGGAGGCACAGTGGTTAGAACCTCTGCCTCTTAGCAACGAGGTTATGGGTTGAAATCCTCGCACTGGCAGATAAACCGGCAAATTTCAAATAGTTTGGTAACAAAAGTTTTGATGAAATCCTCAAATTACGCTCTGCCGCTGGAGGGTGTATTTGAAGTTGTTTACGTAGTGTAGCCTTGAATCGAACCGGACTCGTAGCTCCTGCATAATTCAAACTCACGTATTACGCAACACCGCACTGTGGCCTAGCTGCTACACGGGGTCTCACAGCCTCTAATCTCAATTTTGTCGATATTTTTTTGGATAACGTCACAATCACCTTTTTCCCGCTATCTCCGCGATTTCACTTTGAGATAGCAGCACTTTGCATGAACGCGCCTGTGAATATCATTATGGACCAAAATGCTTCACTTCTCACTGACAAAGTGGGACCTATAGTGTATTTGTACGTACGACTTTTTTTGTATGTGTGCATCGGGATATTTAAAGCCACGCTGTGTAACTTTTCTGATGAGGGTCGCCTAAATGCTCATCTTCGTGGAGATCGCATTGCGTTGCCTGGAATGTTCCACGGTAAAGCATTAAACCCATCTGATATTTATTCAGTTACAGGTGGTTTTTACCGTTTCTCTCTCTGCCGCTACAGATCCGACCTGTAACTTTCGTATTTTATATTTGTGTCGCCTGCTCATCTTCACGGCAACATTTTTTTTTTCAGTTTTTTTTTTTTTTTGCCTTACTGTGGGACGTCGCAATAACATCTCCATGGAAACGAGCACGTGGCAGACCCTCCACTAGGAAAGTTACATTGTGCGTCTTTAATGTTTCTTCCAATAAGTATCTTGTGATTTACAGATGGGGTTGGGGTTCTCACAAATTAATATATTTAACATCATGCCTGTAAAATAAAATCACTGTACATATTTAACTGACTAAATAGTTTTTAGAGATTTGAAGTTTCTGTTTTATAAAATTGTTTTAATAATAATTGTTTTTTTGTGTTGTTTTTTTGCACTTTTGACTCGCTGTCTGAAATTAACTATTAAAATTCATTGTTTTAAGATTTTGTTTTTACTTTTAAGTTACAAATCTCACATTTTTAGCCGGTGTGCGCTCTGCCAACTGTTGCGTCGTGATTTTTCGCAGATTGTATTTAACAGAGCAACGTTTTCACAACTTGCCTCATATTGTTGAAACTGGCGACATGGCCTGTTTTAATTACCAGTGCCATATGCAGAGACAAGAAGCTGTAATCACTTTATTTTTCAATACGACAGCGTTAAACATCAGCAACAGCTTGGTTCACTTCACATTTTTTGGTTTATTTTATTTAATAGTTGTAGTAATACTAATAATTCCTTAGTCTTATATAGCACTTTTCCAGATGCTCAAAGTCGCTTTACAATTTCGTGCAGTATTCGTTCACTCCGCACTCGGATGCCCTGGGGTAGAGTGACGGAAGTGACGGAATCTGTGCCGTCGGCCCCTCCGACCACCGCCGGCGCTCACACACACCACTTTCATATTAACCAATGTGGGTGAAGTGCTTTGCCTAAGGACACAACAACAATTTTTGCCACTGGCGCCTCACTTTGCGCCTGGAATTCTCAGCGAATTCCCAAGTCTTAACCAGGCCCGTTCTTGCTTAGCTTTTGATATCTTTATGGACATATTTTTAATCTTGTAAGTTTGCTTTTTTCCCTTTTTTTTAATAAATTGTTAACACTGGCGACAGGGATAGAGGCGATTATAGTTTATTTCTCTACTTTTACATAAACTAAACACACTAGTACATCATGGGGACTGGAAAGACGCCTGTTCGTGTCGGTTAGTACGCGCAGGGAAATTGCGTTGCAGTGAATTCACATAACCGGCTCCACTTTTGCACTTTCACACGTGAGACAACAGAAAAACAACATAACGCGGCTTGAGCGCAAGTGTTTGGAAGGTGACTCGTCTTTGGTTCAATAAAACTAACACCGACTGAGCCCACTTGGCAAATTATCATAAAGGAAAGTTTAAACACACACCCTGTCAAACTTGCTTAGACCTTTACAAACATGTTCTGAAATGCGATTCTTGTATCGGTTTAGCTGTTCATATGCCAGTGTTCTCTCAAACTCCTAAAATATCAACAAACTGGAACCAGATTTTCAATACACAAGCATCACCGGTCTAATTTTAATCACAATATTTGTCATTAAAAAATCAAGTCGGATTACTCTTCCCGAACCGTCTTGGCCGTTCCTCAAGTGCGTGCGCCATCTGCTCTGCTTTATTTTAAACTCTGTACCTGCAAATGCGTGTGATACCCTTCTCCCCATGCACAGAGAAGTATGAAGTATGTCAACGTGGTCTGCAATTATCACCATGGAAACAGGCCCAGCGCTGTCAAAACCGGCCGAGATCCTCCGCTCCGGCTCCAGACTCTGACTGTATTTATTATAGTCAAGTCTAATCAAGTGTCACTGTACATTGTTCTAAATGTGTTTGTGTGATAATGCTTCTACAGCGCGGTTTGATTGATGGACACCAGATAGACCTTCTTTAGAGAAATGTGAAACTGGTAAAAAAGCAAAGCAAATGTCAATAAATCACTGTTTAAATCAGACCTATTCTGCGAAATTGATTTTTCAGAGCTTTTAACCATGTTATAGTTGTTTCCCTTTCTCATTTACCCTCTTGAAGTTGTATTTGGAGTGATTCGTGCATGTTTGAGCAGCCTTTAATCCCTTATTTTCAAGATGCCATATCGCCAATCAAGCCCCATTTTCACTGCCACTTCGTTCTTCAATTTTGTTTTCTCATCGATGATACGCGCAGGATTCAGCAGCGTCCCGTAGTCATTTTGGTACAAATGAAAAAGAAATCTGCTACTCAATAGTGTGATCTGCAGCTGTCCATAGGAGCGACCGACAGCCACACGGGTCTTTGTTGTGATGACGTTTACGCGACGTCAGCTCCCACTGGGATCTGCAGTTTTCTAAAGCTGAAGTCAGCGGACTTGTTTAATTAAGTTGTTTTAGATGAATATTGCGATTTAAAATGTGCAAATTATAACATAATGTCCCCCGGGTGTCACAGATTATAACTGTAGAGCAGACACAAGCACAATACGTCTTCTTTAAAGGAGCAACTTTTCTGGTAAAGGGTCCACCACTTGCTTGTTTCCATGGAGATATATTTTACTTTACCTAAATCGTTTCACAGCATGGGATAAAACTATCTCTACAGAGACCAGCAGCTCAAGAATGTTTTTCAATGTATTATTTAGCAAGAAAAACACCTGTTTTTTGAAGAAATGCAGGAAAAATAGGTTTAATGCCATACTGGGGAATATTCCAGGCAATTCAATATCTCCATGGAGACAAGAAGTTGGTGGACCACAGGAATGTTGTCATGGAAATGTGCTTTTTCCTATAATTTCTATGTGTTAAGATTTTTGGTAAGTATATTGCAATCAACTTATTTGCAACCTAGAAAAAGAAACATTATGGTCAAGTGTCTGGCTACATGACACAACACCAGTATGTGATGGTCTGGAGTGAGAATTGAACCATCAACCCTCCAACTACTGTCATTCCAGATAAACTTGATCACTTTATGAACTGAACCACACAACAGACACTATTCAAATTAACTGTAGCCATATATGCCCCATTCCAGAGAGGTGCACGTTTCGAATGTGATCCGTTCCTTATTTCAGCCGTGTCACCTGCCGTGGCCCCTAACCCTCAGTCTGTGATATTAAGGGCACTTGTTTAACATAAGAAGTGTCTGAGAAGTCAAATGTCTGTCTCTCACTTAGGCTCTGCTGAACACTTTTCCTGTTTGGTCTAATCCGGGCTGACAGACCCCAAAGCCCGCCCCCGCGCTCCGGGCCTCTTATCCTGCCCCTTTCCCCACAATCCAGCTCTTCTCTGGGGCTTTTGATAAGACCAGGTCCTCAAATGCTTGTCAAGGGGTGTCTATAATCCCCTCCTCAGGGCTTCGGAGATCACTGTTGTACATACAGGCCTCTGTTACGGTAAGCCCCAAGGGTCAAATGTTACACAATTCAAGAAATGAAATTAAAACTGTGCCGGTGGATTAGGATTATGTTTTTGTAGGTGTTTTGTGGTGAACTAAATGTATTTGTCTTGTAACCTATTTCTTCTTTAAAAAAAAAAAAAAAAAAAAAAAAATCAATTATTAATTATTCTGTGGTTAATTTTGAGATACAATTTTTGTTCTTTTGAAATTCTGTTCATGGATTTCATCTTCCTGTTATACACAATATTTGAGTTTTCCCCATTCAAAATATATATTTTGTTTTAAATTGGTAGTAAATTCATTAGTTTAATACTTGTTTCAAATGGTAATAATACAAACATCTTTTAAAAATTATTTATTTGGTTTTGACACGGCAAGCCAGTCCATTGCTGCACGTTTTCCCCTTTGATGCGGTTTGAACTGTCCGCCCTCTGGTTGATGGGCAAACAGTAAACCCACTTCACCGCAGCAACCCAAAATATGATACGAACATGAATTCAACCTGGAAAGACTCAGACACAAAAGAAAAGTATTAGTAGCTTTATTGAAGGGTTAATTTTGGATCATTTCGCCAGAAGACACTGCGATGAAGGGCGTGGCCAGTTAGATGACGTTTAGGAGATGTCTTCCCCCCGGGGGCTGGACACTGGAGGTGGTAGAGGTGAGGCTGAGGTGAGGGGGTGCTTGGGAGGAGGCGGGGCATGGCACGAACTTGGGCGGACTCGGCGCTGATGCGACGAAGAGGAGGCATAGCGAGCAGAGGGGAGGACTAAAAGGAGTGAAGTGATGAAGGCTGAGGTAGTTAGGTCTTCCAGGCTAAAGTTACGCTAGCTCCATCTCATATTTTTGTCCATAGTTTAGTATCAAGAAGTTTTCTCAGCATATTACGTCCCCTTTAAAAATACATTTCCGTGATCTGGTTCTCCTCTCTTTGATGGGCAAACGACAAACCCACTGCACCACTTAAATAAAACATGAACGTGAAGTCATATCATATTCTATTTTATGAAGAAGTTTTTTCCAGCAGATTACATCCCTTTAAAATAAAACTTCTGTGATCTCCTAAGAGCTGTGACAGAGGAGAGCCGTTCCCCACGTGTTAAAATGCTCATATATTTCGAGGATGAATAAACGAGATTTTAACAAATCAAACTGACTTGTGTTTTTGTGTTTGCATCTAACAGCTGTGAGCTCTTGGGGCGTTGTTTAGTCCCTCCCAGATGCTCCCAGCGGGACAGGACGTGCAGACACGACGCACAATAACGCTTCAAATCATTTCACTGTGTCCCCAGTCTCTTTATAGTCGGGCCAAGAGGGAGAGGAACAATACTTTTATTTATTTATTTTTAAATCTGGTGCAGGAGGCTTGTAGCTAACAGCTGATGTTCGACCAGCTTGATATCATTCGCTGAGGGCAATAAGGAATTTTCTAGCAGTAATAAAAAAGCCAAGACTTTATAGACTCCATTTAGTGTTTAGTGTTTTGTAGCAACCCATCAGAAGCGGCGGCCACACCCAGATAAGGACAGAACGCAGTAAGTGATTATTTTTATAGAGCCTTTCACAGAACTCACAAGGCGCTTAACGTAAAACAGAACTCAAAAATACAGAATTAACAATACAACAATACAAGATTACAGAAAATGCAATAAAATGTGTAAAAAACGCAATCCAGAGATCAATGGTGAACGGGAACGAAGTAAAAGTAGTAAAGTACTGTATTTAAGTACATATTTTATGTATCTGTGCTTTACTTGAGTCAATTTTAAAGTGGATAATGTTTATTTTTACTCCACTGTGTTTTTGAACAGGACTGAAAAGTGAAAGTATTTTTTTATTATTGTTTGAGACCTGCTGAGGGTTTTTTAACACGTTCATAATTTGAGCAAACAAAGATATACAAATAAAACAGCTAGAAAAAAACAATTGATTCACTTGTTTCTGTTGAACAAAATTCAGCACAAATTATGTATTTGAAGCGTGTCTTGCCCCAGTACAGCTATAAGGAGCTCCTGAGGTCAAAATGTGTCTGCTATGTACCGTCTGCACAACGTTTGATTGTCCGATAATCAGGAAGTGTGTGTGTTAGCATGCTAGATGTTGTTACGTTTCCCATCGCTGCAAAACTCCACTTTGGCCTCTGAAAGTTGTGAAAAGTCCTTATAAACTCATCGCTGTGAATAATTAGGATACTCTGACTGCATAAGGTAAGTGAGGAATAACTTTGCGCAACTGCAAATTTTTAAAAATGAACTAGTTCTGTTTTTCAAGTTCTTAAGTGAAAATCAGGTACAGAGCTTTTAACTGTGTGTTTTAGGTAAAAATTTTTGGCTTCATTTCTGCTTTATATTGTGTTTTCTGTCTGTCCCGGATGAGGACTATGTAACATTAAAAGCCTTTCGTAGAGTTCATTGGGTAAGTAGGCCGCTCTCTGTCCCACCGGGGCCGTGCGGAGCAGAGTCCTCCCTGGAGAGGCTGTGTTGTGTCTGACTTTGGCTGCAGCTGTTTCTATAAAGTTTACACTCTTTGATATGTGCTTCCACTGTCTGAGAGGGGAGTCATAGAGGTATTTATAATGATATGTAGTCATAATACAAAAGAATAGTATTATGACCAATGGAGAGAAGTGCGTTACAGAAGTGAAGGACGACTTGGCCAGTATAACAATGGCAAATAATAGTGAGCTATAATTTTTTATTTAGAAAAAAGTCATATAAAATTAGAAAACACCTATCGTGCTTGTGTCTGCTCTATAGTTATAATCTATGACACCCGCGGATCGTGATGTTATAATTTGCACATTTTAAATCGCAATATTCATCTAAAACGACTTAATAAAAGAAACAATTCCGCTGACTTCTGTGTTAGAAAACTGCAGAGCCCACTGGGAGCTGACGTCGCCGCAAACATCATCACAACAAAGAGGCGTGGAACTGTCGGCCCCTCCTATGGACAGCTGCACATCACACTAGCGAGTAGCAGATTTTTTTTTCATTTGTACCGAAATGACTACGCGACGCTGCAGAATCCTACGTGTATCATTGATAAAGAAAATAAAATTGGAGAACAAAATAAGTACAGAGCAGTGGCAGTGGGCGTGTGCCAGCAGCGGTGAAAAACAGGGATTGATCGGCAACGTGGCGTCTTGAAAATGAGCGATTAAAGATGGCTCAAACATGCACGAATCACTCCAAAAACAACTTCAAGGGGGTAAATGAGAAGGAGAAACCACTATAGCAAGGTTAAATGCTCTGAAAAGTCCATTTTGCAGAATAGTTCTGCTTTAAACTACTTATGGACAATGTTATATTCCCAGCACACAAATTACAATAAAAAGCAGGTGCGTTATCCTTACTTAAAGCTGCACCGCGTAACTTTTCTGGTGGAGGCTACACAATATGTTCTTCATGGAGATGTTATTGCTTTGCTTAGAATTGCTTAGAATGTTCCACAGTATGACATTAAACGTATCTTGCACTCATTTCGTCACAGGTGTTTTTATTGTCAGTCACATGGGAGGAGCTCGGAGTAGAGCCGCTGCTCCTTCTCACTGAGAGGGGGCAGTTGAGGTGGCTCGGGCAGCTGTTCCAGATGCCGGGAGGAGGCCCCGGGGAAGACCCAGGACACGTCTCTCGGCTGGCCTGGGAACGCCTTGGGGTCCCACCGGAGGAGCTGGAGGACGTGTCTGGGGAGGGGGAAGTCTCGGGGGTGCTCGCTTTGACTGCTGCCCCGGATAAGCGGAAGAAAATGGATGGATGGTTGAATGGATCGTGTTTTTATTGCTCAAAAACACCTTGAAAACACCCATTCTTTCTGCTGGGTTGCCTCTCCATAGATCTGACCTGTAACATGGCCTGGTGGCTTCACCTTCTCTGAGATGTACACTTCTCAAAACAAGGAAAATATTCTTAATTCACATAGTTTGCAGCTTTTCAGTGTATAAACATTGATGTAAAGCTGCAGTGTGTAACTTTCTTGTGAAGAGTTTACACTTTTTTATTAAGCAGCTCCATTGGGATAAATTAGCTTGAGACATTAAAAGTACAAATAAATTGAAATAAAAGTTTTCAAAGTGAGGCACTGATTCTGTGTCCCTTTCATTATTTCAACGTGCAAAACACTTCAAGTTAATAAAAGTTAATTCCCCCTCTTCCTCAGACAGCCGTAAATAGCGAACTATAGCAGAGGTCAAAGGTCAGTCTCACTGTGGTGAACAGGGCCCAGGAGGTTCCATTTGCAGAGAGCAGTTTCTACTGACGCTAACGACCAACACTCCATCTGAGCCCACCGCCCCGCTCACAGACAGGGGGTCCATGTCCTCCGGGAGCAAGGACTTATGGGTAAAAGTGTCACCCACTCTGCCGTCATCCAAAACCTGAAGGACAACGAGACAAAGTGCAGAGGAAAGCCATTAAAAAAAAGTCTATAGCAGCGATTTTAAAGTAAACCCCTCCAGTAAGGTCTAGTGAACTGAAACCAACTACGATCCGTGGTAAACAACGACGAGAAAAAAACAACAAAAAAGAGATAGATAGATGACAATATAGTTATGAAATAAACAGCTACATCTGGCCCAAACCAAGTCTAAACCAGGTAAGCAATGCCTGACTCAAGTAAGATTGCATAGAATGAGCTACTATGGCTAACATGGGTAAAGTTGACTTTCAAATGTGTTTTATAGTCACATTTTGGAGCACTTTGAACTTTTAATCAAACATACTATTTTTCTTTGCTTTTGTATGTGGTGCTTGGTTGCTATGCCAACAAATGTACGTATGTTTCGCTCTTGTTTTGGCGTTTGGGTTACGGCCTACAGTAGCCCCTCGTGTTCAGAAAATAAACAACAAAAAGTAATTTGGCATGTTTCCTTACACCACAGCACCACACTATATTAAAGATGCACTATGTAACTTTCCCGGTCTCAATGGGTTCACCTCCAGGGATGTGCGATTGCTTGGTCTGGAACGTTCTACGGTATGACATTAAACCAATCTATCTTACATTTATTGAGTTACTGGTGTTTTTATTGTTCAGAAATACCCTTAAAAACACATTTTTACTGTGAGAGGGCTCGCCTATCCACAGATCTGACCTGTAACTTGGTCTGGTGGCATCTCCTGCTTGTTTATATAGAGAAAGAGACGTTTCATGCCTTAAAATCTCCATGGAGACAAGCAGGTGACAGGGCCTCCACCAGAAAAGTTACATAATGCACCTTTAAGCACGAAAAATACTATAATTTGACTAAATAGATAAAATAGGTCAGAACCGGGTCTATACCAGAACTTATCAAAACTAAAAAAGTGGTCAAAAAAATAAATAAAACCTGTTATCTTAAAGTAGAACTAAACACCGAAACTCCTCCCACAACATTTCAAATAGAGCTGCTAAACTGAGCTGTACCTGGAGGACTAATGGGGCGAGTGGGGGGGGGGGGGTCTGGGGGTATAAGGGACAGTGTGATTGGTCTAACAGGTTTGCACCCCTCATACTCCGTCCCTGCAGCCAGGTGTGTGAAAAATACGCGTTGTTATGGATATTTTGGGACCATTGGGGGGGCGGGGTCTGGGGGTATAAGGGACAGTGTGATTGGTCTAACAGGTAGTAGCCACACTTCAAACTCCGCCCCCGCAGCCAGGTGTTTGTAATCAGAAACACCAGGCTCAAATCAGAACAATCCTGCGCGATGTCACATAGTACTTGAAATTGCTAGTTTAGTGTCATATTTTGTATATAGCTGTTTTGTTTTTGTTGACTTTTGGGTGAAGCACTTTGAGCAGCTTAAGTTGTATTTTAAATGTGCCATATGAATAAAATTGAATTGAATAGTTCCACTTTGAGTCCGTGAACCACCGCCGCGAGCCGAGACCCACGTTGATTGCACCCAACGCAGAGACTAAGACGCGTGGACCCAGACCTAAACGAACAGCGACCGGCCCCCTTTGCAGACGTTTCTCTCTGTAACAGGGCTTTAAGGCGAAAGCTTGAGCCAATTTGTGTTCTGACCTCCGTTAAAAGCTGCTCTGCCCCTCCTGAGACCAGACCCGCTCCCCCCGCGGCCCTTTAAGTTTCATTACCGTCAAACTGAGAAGAACACTGCACAGAATGTCAAGAGAGGTGGGAAAGAGAGAAAGAGCAGGTATACGTTTGTTGTTCTGGTGGGATTACGTGAGAGGTAAACAGCTGTTAAAGGAGCACTATGTAGCTGTTCTGGTGAAGATTGCGCCACCTGTTTGTCGCCCTGGAGATGTTATTTTGCTTTGAATATTCAACAGTATTGCATTAAATTTATCGCTACTGTTTTGATTTTATTACAAATGTACACATTTTTATGCTCAAAAACACCTTAAAATATGCATTCTTGCTCTAATTCATACAGCACGTTTAAAATCAACTTCAGCCGCCCAGAGTGTTTCACATAAAAAGTCAAAAAGTAAAAAAAAAAACAAACAAAAAAACACACTCCGCTCCACAGACCCGGTCTACAGCTCTGCCTGGTGGTGTCATCTGCATATCTCCGTGGAGTTAAGATAAGTGTAATGCCATACTGTGAAACATTCGGGACAAGCAAGTAACATCGCCATGGAAACAGATGAAGGACCCTCCACCAGAAAAGTTACACATTAATTATATGAGATATTCTTAAGTATTAACAACAACACCACAGACTCATTTTCAAACATT
>JACM01017567.1:0-33771 GCA_000787095.1 Periophthalmodon schlosseri
TACGGGGACAGGGTAACCCGGAGGATACCCCGCAGGAGGGTAGTAAGGAGGCTGTGGAGGGATCCCATTCACTACTGACGGAGGAGTGAACCCTGTAAGAGGAGATGAGATGAGAGGACTGAGAATAAGAAATGTAAAGTGGCATTATGGGTAGAGTTACATTATGAATACACATGAAAGCTTATAATGAGCTATAATGTTTGACAAATTACTGCATCTTCACTCAACTTTGCTTGAAAAGTGGGTACAAAAAAGTGACTATACGCTCATTTAAAAAGTTATTTGTTAAGGCTGGGTCTACAGTTGACGGTACTAAACTGGGACTACACCAGAACTAAACTAGACCAGGACTAAACCAAGTCTACTTCAGGACTAAACCAGTCTCAAACCAGGACCAAACCATCAAGTGTGAACAGTAAATCTGACAGTCGTCTACCTTGTGCTGGCATCATGGTGTTCATTTGGCTAAGAAAGCGGGAATACTCTGCATGAACCTAGAAATAAACAAAACACGTGGAATATGTATTAAGAATACTGTGTAATGAAAGTTATGTCCAAAAATGCGGCACGTTTAAGAAGGTGTTATAAATGAGTGGGTTGTGTCATAATAATTAATAATTAAGTAAACACAGAAATCTACTACTTACTGTCTGGAGTAGATTCTCACAGAGAGTTTTCGCTGCTGCAAGTCCCTCTGGTTTAGAATGACTAAAGAAAAACACAGAAACATCAGTGCTGCGAAATAACAACTTCATTAGGACAACATGCTCTTAGTGTGAAAAAACACCAAACTGTGAATAGAGGAAAAATGACGGTGCAAAAAGCTTAAAAATACCCTATGTGCATATCTATATGTAACTTTCTGGAGGCGAAAAAACAAAAACAGGAAGTTAAAAGCAAAAACTTCTCCATGGAGTTAGGCCAGGGTTATGCCTTACAGTTGAAGGTTATAGGCAAAGGAACAACATTTCCACAGAAATAAGCAGGAGGAGGCTCTCATCCAGGCAAGAGTCTGTGGAGTTTGTGGAGATGCAACCCCACCCAGAGTAAGGACGCATGCAATAAATACAACCAAAGTTTATTTTACATACAGTGGCTTTAAAGATTTTTACAGTTGTGGAAAAAGCGTTGTTAAATTCACAATGTTTGAGCAAATTCTCAGTTCTGAAAACTGTAGTGGTAATTTCAACAAATAATATAATACAATACAAATAATAACAACAATAATATTTAAAGAATCCTCAAGAATCCTCACTCACCTGATGTAGATGTACATGGGTTCAAACGCCTCTCGTCCCGACGCGGGCTCTAAACACCCAGAGCCTTTTCCTCTGAGGAAAACCTTGGCTCCGGTCTCAGCCTGAATGTGCTGCAGGTACGAGCAGCCGGGACCCTCCACACGCTCCTTCACCACAAACCCCGGCACCGCCTGGTCCAGACCCACAAACAGCTTATCCTGCACGAAATGCAACTGGAAAGAGAAAACACAGAACAATAATGAATACAGATTATTAGGGCTGTAAAGAATAAGAGTATTTCCATTTCTTTTGTACTCGCTGATTTTTAAATATATTTTTACCAGATAAAGGCTGAAATATGATGACAGAAAGCTTCTAGATAGAGAATATTTACAAATAAAGGGTATTATTGATGAAAATTTAAATTGTTTATTCTTATTTGATATTGAGTTAATAATGCTGATGTCTTTGTTCTAAATGAAATAAACAAAAGACATTAGTGAACTTTTAAAATAATTGTAGTCATGATTATTCTGATTCACTGCTGCGGCCCCACACAAATACATCACATCTCCACCTGACTGAAATTTAAAGAAAGACAGATTGAAGTCAGGTGGAGATTAACCATAGACTGTATATATAAATGTTAGCCGCCGTGTTCCAAATAGGAAGTGAGCATTTTGTCCCATTTCACACTTGTTCTAACTGTACAAAAAGTAAATATAGTTATCGCAATACAAAACATGGTTATCGAATAGTGCATGTTTCTCATATTTTGCAGCACTACAGATTATAACGAAGTAATTTATCCGTGATCTCCCTTACTCCAGTCTGTGGGTTTGGCTTGTGGTGAGGGATGGGGGCCATAGAGGGAGGACTGGGCTGGTGGTAAACTGTGACTGTGGCTCCACTTTGAGAAAAAGTCGGCGCTGACGGAGCCGTGGCAGCTTTTACGACACCGTTTGTGATGATCTCTTTGATTCTATTCACAGCCCCTGAAAGAAACCAAGAAGAAACCGTCAAGTACAATCACTTTCATAGGTTATGTCCATGTGGCACCACGACATTTAAGGATCCTTATAGTTTAACATTGAGCTGGAGACAGGTCAGAATTCTATGTTTGCCTTATAACTGTGAGACTGCGGATTTGTTGACCTGGTTTATGGTTAATATCTCTGTAAAATTACTGAACCTGTCGACATGAAACAAAAACTGGCACAAAGTTAAACGTCTTCTCTGTCAGTATAAATGAAAATTAGTGACAAGAAAGTAGTGCCATTATTCAGCCCCAAAGGTGTGGTTGTTTTCATTTTAAAGGACTTTAAAACATCAGATTAATATTTCAGGTTTGTGGAGCCAATCCCTAACAAATAATGATACGATTCAACATTTGTGATTTGAAAGTTGAATATTTCTTGGAAAAAATGGGGTATTATTTAGGCCGCTGCCCTCCATCTGAAATTATAACATCATTCAATTCTACAACGTGAACACACCTGGTAAAAGGCTGCATTTTTATACAGCGTTTTTCCACTTTCAAGGCACTCAAAACGCTTTACATCAAGGAACCACTCACCCATTAGACAAAAATTCATAATTCATTCAAAATTCATCAGTGGACAAACGCTCACACAACTGAGCCGACCCAATAATTACTCACGGTCTACGAGCTCTCGCGTCTGAGCTTGAACGTGTAGGTAAAGCGGTCGGTCCCTGTTGGGTTGAACAAAACAATTCTGTAAGCAACATTATAAACTTATCTTATTGTTTTATTAATAATACATATTTGTAATTACCCTGGAAGTGCTTTTGATTTCTCTTCAGTCGTCATATAACGCCCCCGAGTTGACACCGCAGCACCACTGACTTTACTGATCTGAAGCCAAATGGAAGGAGATATTTTTAAGTATAAATTAGGATAAAAAGTCCAACTACACGTTCGACAAGACACAAACCTCGTCCTGCGTTTGCCCTCGAGTCAGGAGATTTCTGCAGGTGATTGGCACATCATTGATCTCCACTTCTGCAACAACCAGGTCATCTTTGGCTTTGGAAAGCAACGGAGGCTTTGCAACTCCCAGAATCTACGACAAAACATGAACTGTGTGTTGTAGTAACAGTAATAATAATAATAGAACTGAAGAAGCAGCTTGGATGACCAGCAAAACGTCTTCATTGTATAACTTTTGTCCAGTTGACAGAATTGAATTTTGCTATGGATCATACCTGGACGACTGAGGGATTACACGGGCAAAAATAACAATATGTTTTTATTAAGATATTTGATAAATGATAAATGACATTATGTTCAAACAATAATCAAAAGATACATGAAGCAAATATTTTAAATTTACAGTCATGAGCATAGAAGAATTCCGAAAAGGAGTGAGGACAAGCAAACACTTATTTGCCCCGACCCCCTTTACAGATATAACTGTCCATAAAGAATAGTATTAGGTCCTGAGTCCAGTGCCCCTCCCTCACTCTAAACATCTCTCCCACAGTCTAAAAACAACCTTGACTATTCATGTGTTTCAGAATACTGAATAATTACAACCGTTGCCATAGTGATTAACAATTTAACATAACATTATATATTAACAGAACATTATATATTTTCAATGGGTAAAAATCCTCAAAATGGCAACATGAAAGTGTACCCCATGAATATATTCGGTATTATGGCCTAAGACAATAACACTGATGCTCACTGTATGATCGTAAAACATGAAAACTACTTACACTGCTCAGAAAAAAAAAAAAAAAGACAGCGTAATAAATGTATTAAATGACCATTATACACAAACTATATGACAAAAATGATTATTATAGAAATGTGCTGTGCTACTACAGTGAAAGAACAGTGCATATATATGAATCAGGGTGAGTGTGGTCTTACCTTATCGGGTGGTCCTGGGGTATTGATCTGGGAAGGCTTGAGTTTCCCTTTTGCAACCAGCATGGCGTTGATCTTTGCAGCCACCGCAGCGGCCGCATCCAGAGCTCCGGACGGAGCTGCCTCACTCTCTCCCGGACCCCCAGAACCAGGAGCCCCAGATCCCGGAGCCCTAGATCCAGGAGTCCCAGATCCTGGAGCCCCAGATCCTAGAGCGGCAGAACCAGGACCTCCAGAACCAGGACCTCCAGACACAGGCCCAGGCTGGTCCCATTTACTCCGGCGGCTGTGGGGTGAACACAACAGGGGTTATCAACTTTCTGCATATATTTATAATAGGACAAGAAGAGGTGTGTAAATTTAAAGGAGCATTATGTCACTTTTCTGGAGGGAGATTTGCCACCTGCTTTTCCCCAGGGGTATTTTATTGTTTAGCCTGGATTGTTCCACAGTACAGCATTAAACATATAGCATAAATTTATTACACTTCTTCAATTACAGATGCTTAATGCTCAAATAAATACCATAAAAATATGCATTATTTTTACCGGGCTGGCCTCTCCACGGATCTGACCTGAAACTTGGTTGCCTGCTTGTCTCCATGGAGATAGCCAGACAGTTTAATGCCACACTGTGGACCATAACAAGCAAAGGAATGACGTCTCCACGAAGAAAAGCAGGTAGCGGACCGTCTGTCAGAAGAGTTACACAGTGTATCTTTCATCATCAGCGTCCACGTAGCTACATTACAACACACACAACTTTTATTTCCTGTAATTCAGTGCAGTTTAAGCTGTTTGAAGCGTGCATCTGACTAATAACACCACAAATTCACGCATATGTCAGTTAGCTTTCTGCTCGCTAGCATGAGAAAAGCAAGCTGCACAACAATAAAACACAACTTGAAACCATGAAACACAGAGCGTTAGATCTTCATTCACTCACCCACTGTTCTGTGACCCAAATGACATCTTAGATATTTATCCCGTTGCAAAAAACACAAGTTGTTTAGTTCTTTGGCTGTAGCCCGTGATGCATTGGACTGTTTTTTCTCCTCTCACAGTGTTTCCGTCTCCGGTGCAGCTCCTGTAATTTGGCGCTGTCTCCGCTAGAGGGCGCCAAATCTGCGGTAGATTGGTGGGTTTGTTTTGGCTGAGATGGGACGGGACCGCACAGCCTCGTGTGTGTTGGAGTTTTGTCACCTGTCTCCCTCCAAGGCGACACTTTTTACACAAGATAAGTTAAATGCATCTTCATTATTGTTCCATTTCAACCAAGGTAAGGTCACTTTTATGTAGTGAAATGATCTTGATGCAGTTTTGTAGTCACACTGCTAAGTAAACAAAAAGATAAATTCGAAATAACTTTGCAACTTCTTTGTATAATGCATAGTTACTGTTTTAAATGTACATTTTTACCATGCATTCTATTAATTGTTTTTCTTATTCTGTAAAGCACCTTGAATTACTGTACAAATGGTGCTATACAAATAAACTTGCCTAAATGTTTGTTTTAACCGTGTACTCAGGACTCTCTTCACAATTAGATGCAATCTCAATGGGACTTTCTGATAAAATAAAATTAAAATTAAAAAATAACTGTCCTTTTAAAGAGGTAAGCAGTGAAACAGTGATGATTTACCTACAAAAAATGTCATCAGATTAACCAGAAAAATTAAACTCATTGTAACAGGTTATGTAACAGACCAATAATATTTAATACAGACGGGGGCAGCTAAAATGTTGTTAAAAAGCTGATTTTCAATTAAATGTGCTGAGTTCTTGGGTCTAGTCACTATTATAAATGATCAGGTTCAACATTTGGATATTTCATGCAAAATACAAAAGTGAAGACATGTCTATTCATTATATAATACAATACAAGAGTTCAGCAAAGATGATGTCATACTCCCAAATGGGGGACAAAAGCAAAGTGGCCCTTGCCCCCCATCCGGGAGTATGACATCATCACAATCTAGAATCTTAAAACCACTAATTAAGTCCATTCAAACGCTGTGAATATTCAGGGTCCTTTGGAGCAGAGTGGAGCTGTATTGTTGAGGTGCAGGTGTTTAGTTACTGACCACCACCATCACAGACAAGTCAAATAGGTGCAGGTTACAGGTGAAGGAAGGTGAGAACACGCGCCCCAGACTCAACTAGAGACCCGAGATAAATAACTTATGTTTGTCTTTCAGGTGAAGAACAGCTTAAGTCCAGCACTTGGGTCCAATTATTGATTACGTAAGAGAATACGCACAAATACACAACCACTTTATAGAATGTACACGGCTCGGTGGGCCACTTACTTGCACCAAAATAGTTTGTAAAGTAGATATTTTTCCATATTTTAACATTTTCGTTATTCTTTTGAAGTAACAATGATTTTACTTTTACAAAATTGCTATTGGCTTAGTTATTAATATAGCTATAGATTCTACACACCAGGATTTGCATATTATATTTTGTTCAGTCAATCTGTTTAGGTTAGTATTATGTCTGATACAACTAATATTTTTTGAATGACTATCTTTTACTTCTTAATGATAAATATAATATAGAGATGCCTCTTTACCATAAACCCAAAAGTTTTTTTTTACAGCCATTGTTAAAACCATTGCATACATTTTTTCACCAGCAGGTGGCAGGCTTAGCCACCCTCTGTTTCTACTATAGCCTACGTTTCCTTGGCTTTCTTGTAGATTTCTTGTTAATTTTGATAACAAATAATTGATTAAATGAAAAATAGATTTATCTTAGAGTAAAATCAATCTGTGTATTATTTTCTAGTGAACTAGGCTCAAACTCAACAAGGCATATAATTCTACCTTTGTAACGTCCAATTTCCTATATATTCTCAGGATCCAGAGGAGTGTCAGGAGGTCAAAGGTCGCTGGTTCTGACGCCTGGGCTGACGGAGATGTCTGTTCATGTGTGGAGTCGTGCGGCTGGCGAGGGAGAGCGAGCTGGGGTGAGACATGCCCTGTTTACCGTGTCTGTAGTCAGAGCCTCAGTGTGAACCGTAATGTGCGTGTTGGTTGATGTAACCTCCAGCCCTGAGGCCCTGCGGCGCTGTGCAGTGGCCCGGGGTGGGAGCTGACACGGGGGTGAGAGCTCTGTGGACGTGATGGACAGGAGAGCGCCCCCTGCCTCAGCCTCCGCGGGCTCAACAAAGACACACTGTGAGCCCAGAGCTTCACAGTGTGGCGTCAAACCAGCGATTACAAGCAGTTTTGATAGAGCTGTGTAGAGCACATGCGTGACTGTCGTAAATTTGAGCGGCTTAAGCTTTGTTTTATCAGAAAGAGAATCAGACATTTTTTTATTGCCACTGCCAGTGAACAAAATGCACAAGCTCTGAATGTGCTTCGGCTGTATTGTGCAACATAAAACAATGGAAAATCACTATTATAGTCTAAAGGCTTTTAATATTTGGATCGTCTAAAAATGAACACCGAGACACTAATCATCATCAATACAAAAATCTGTCTGTAAACTAGATACTTATTTGACATGGTATTTTGGTGGAGGATCTGCCGCCTGCTTGTTTCTATGGAGATGTTATTGCTTTGCCTGGAATGTACCACAATATGACATTAAACATAGCTAGAGGGTGACAACACCAGTCGAAGTGGAGAGGCAACCCCCACACAGTATGAATGTGTGTTCTTCACTGCATGTTAGCGATTAAAAACACCTGTATTTGTTTAAATGCAAGATGGATATGTTTAATGCCACACTGTGGATCATTCCAGGCAATACTGGAAATGTAACATAGTGAACTTTTAAAGAAAACTATAACTGTTATAATATGGATGGAGATGCTAAAGGAGACAAGAATTTATGCACATAGGGCTAGAACGGTATTGATATGGGAAAGAATAGTAGTTTTTTTTTATTGTATGGCAAACTGGGCAACATCACAATCAAATCAAAATCACAATTTGAAATGCATGGGATTCTTGTATTAATTTATATTTGCACTAGTCTGACCAGAATCCTCCTTTTTAAACATATTGAAACTCTAAGCACAATAGCAATGCTTGTCAGAAAAATTATGATTTTTTAATTTATTTTTTTTTTTCAAAACCGTGCTGGCCCAGTATGGAAGTTTGAAATTTGATTAGTCTAGTCCCATAAACAAATTGTTCTTCATCTTTGCATTAGATAAGCGTCTAAACCTTTACTGTTAGTACAGTTAGGACTGGAGGAGTGTGATTGTAGAGGGAAAACAGATGTACAGATTGAGTTTAGAGGGAATCTTTTCTGTGTATGTCTGGACCAGAACGGGAGCCTCTTATGCACCTCACAGCTTGATCCTGGCCTGGACTATGGCCCCGTCTCGCCTTAGCAGCGGGGGGCTTTCCTGAGCGGACTGCCCAGGGGAGGGGCACCTGCGCCAGCCTCGCACACTGGTCAATCAGGGGGCTGGGCAGGAGGGGCGAGAGAGCGCGGATGGAAAGACGCATTGAAACTCTAAGCACAATAGCAATGCTTGTCAGAAAAATTATGATTTTTAAATTTTTTTTTTTTTTTTCAAAACCGTGCTGGCCCAGTATGGAAGTTTGAAATTTGATTAGTCTAGTCCCATAAACAAATTGTTCTTCATCTTTGCATCAGATAAGCGTCTAAACCTTTACTGTTAGTACAGTTAGGACTGGAGGAGTGTGATTGTAGAGGGAAAACAGATGTACAGATTGAGTTTAGAGGGAATCTTTTCTGTGTATGTCTGGACCAGAACGGGAGCCTCTTATGCACCTCACAGCTTGATCCTGGCCTGGACTATGGCCCCGTCTCGCCTTAGCAGCGGGGGGCTTTCCTGAGCGGACTGCCCAGGGGAGGGGCACCTGCGCCAGCCTCGCACACTGGTCAATCAGGGGGCTGGGCAGGAGGGGCGAGAGAGCGCGGATGGAAAGACGCTTGGTGGTTCCTGGAATTGGACATGTGCTAGATTTATGAATTCCTCAGGTACAACAGATGAGTCCATGAAACGAAAATATTTGCGCTCTTGTTTCCCCTCACAACGAAGCCTGCCATTACAATGTACAATATATAGAGGAATAATTATAATTCAAGCTAAGATAAAGCTACGTTTACGAACTGGCTCGTAAATTAAGAATCTTAAGGTCGACCAAACCTTTGAAGTTTATGAAACACTCCATCATCCCTGAAAACTTGAATAATACGTGTTATATTGAATTTTAAAATACACAGACATCCAAAACCTCCCAACTGAAAATCGAGCTCGCGTCCTTCGCTTTAATATGCCCACTGCTGCTAAGTGTCGTTTTTGGATAGGTTTCATCTTTATATAAACTGCTACTCTCTCCGTCTTCTGTCACTTCGGAATGGTGCGTGGGTCCAAAAATCACCAAGGGATCACATTTTCAGACATTCAAAGTCAACTCTTCGGTCACACAAATACTATAAAAATGTACGGACGTGGAGAGCGAGCTTCGAGTGTCTAAAAGTTGGATGGATTTTGCATTAAGTCCACAGACGAAGTGCCCCCCGTGGTGAGACTGTGCAGGCTGCTGGATAATAACTGTTGTGGGAATGTTCTGGGGTATAGCCAGGCCAGGTAAATGAAAACACATGGTACACTTAAAAGCCCCGTACAGCTCAGAAATAATGGCATTTCACGATTGAACCCTCCTCTCCCTTGACAAATGCCTTCAGTATGCACTTTGTCAAAACGTAGGTGTAAACGAAGCCGTAAGACCCACCGTTTCACGACTTCTTAAAGACTTTTCCCCAACACAGTGTTAAACTATAAAAAAGCACGTGTTGTTTCTTGTGATTCATGTTTTTATAGTGTATTTAATTTGAAATCTATCACATTTGTAATTACCACAGAGGCCACAGTTAGACCTGTTATTGAAAATGACTCCTAACCATACAAAGCTCCCACTGTTTAATGGACTGTAATGTGTTTGGATTGCCCTCTTGACTACTTGAGAAATAATGCTCTAATGTTACAGCCTGAGGACTTGAGGTAATGAACACCGCTGAGTGATTTTACAGAAAATATCTGTTCAATGTTTAATGTATTTAAAATGTTTAAAGAGCAGATAATTTACCTCAGTAAGTATCTGTATGTTTCAAAGGGCCCGTATTACGCTATTTTCTGATCTATGTTCTGTCTATAATGTTGTTTCCTCATCACAAACAGACCTGGAGTTTTGTTTTGTTTCCTTCACACATGTTTAACACACAAACCCTGCATATTTAGGCTGAGTTCTCTCAAACTGAAAACACTCTGTTCCACCTTGTGATGTCACTTGGTCATACAGGAAGTGCTCCACTGTGTTTCTAAACTCCATCCACCACTATCGTCACCACCAGGGCTGAAATGATTTGGAATGTTTCAGCCCTAGAATTACCAATCTCTTCTGAATAAAAGGTAAATGGTAGCTGTTAATTTACCACTACATGACATCACAAGGTGGAACAGAGCATTTTGAGTTTGGAGATGTAGACAGACTAATAATAAAGGGTTACTCAAACATGTGTGAATGAAACGAAACACAACTTCAGGTATGTTTTTGAAAAAGTAACAACATTATTACATGGCTTAAAGCTCACGAGAGTTAATTTTGCATAATATAGGACCTTTAACTGACAAGTGTTAAAAGACTAAACAACACAAAACTTTTTTAGGTTGTAGGATTATAACAAGAGCTGGTATAATTAAAAGGGACTGAGGCACTACTGGTGCTGTACAACTGTACAGATTTTTTCTTTTTCATGTCAAGTGAATACGTGATGGGTCCTGGGATAGGACTGTAGAAGGTCAGGCAGTGCAAATAATTTATTTAGAATAAGTCCATTTGTCTATTTTGATCAAAGAAAATGTATTGTCCAAATATTGGTATAATTAAGGCTGGGTAGCCCGGAAATTATCTTTTATAACTTCATTACTGTGTGTGCTTACTGTGTCAATATTACTCCGATCTCTGCTAGTGCATTTAAACCACTTACCGTAAGATTATAATAATAATCTGTATCAAAAATCCTACGGAGATGTGCACTACACTAGTTGACCTTATGAAACTGGCCACTGCTAACACATCCCCTGCCATTCTTTTTCCCTCAGTTTTGTCCCATAATCCCTTGTGTTTACACTTCGCTGTCAAACAACAATATTTGCTCATGTGCGTCACCAGAGGCCTGGTACAGTGCAGCCTTTGACGCTTGAGCTGATCACACAAAAATAGTTACAGAATATATATTTCACAAAGCACTTAAGTTTGAGTTAAAGTAGCATATCTCACACATTATTGTGCATTATGTATCTTAATGGTCAGACCTGGCCAAAACTGTCAAAATTGACAGACTCAGACTCAGTGGAGTCCAACAATAACGACACAGCCTAAAGAGCCTATAACAGATTAGGAGAAGGCTTCATATAAATACCATTTATTTTGCATATTTGTGAACAAATTCAATCTTTATAAAACCTTGTACACCTGTTTTCTGTAACATAATGTATTTTACAGACATCATGCAAAAAATAGTTCCCAACAAAACAAATAACTTTCCTTTGAAAAAAGTGCACCAGCATTTACTGGCATTGTGTATTCACATGCTTTGCATAGTATCATTTATGAGTCATTAATACCATGTCTTGTTTTTTCATATTTGTATGCAAGTATATAAAATATTTATTGCATTTAGTTTAATTTAATACTAAGTTGTGCAAGAGATGCCTATAATAAGAACAAATACATAATCCCATCTTAATAAGTAAACCTGGTTCTTTGGAATAAAAAAACAGCATTTGATGTGACACATTTTACAGTGATTGTCTTAGGATTTTTAACTCTAAAACATTTCTTTTTTGTTAATAGTAGACAAAGTGCTCTCATTTGCGTAGCTTTGAATAGTTCGGACACACTGGACTCATGGGGGTCCTGTGGGTCAGTCTGTCTCTACTGCGGGGGGCTGCTCTTGCGGCACAGCGTGTTGACTGTGTTCAGATTCTGGGGGCTGCGTCGGCGTTTGCCTGTGAGCAGAGTGTAGAAGAACGGGTTCACGCAGGAGTTCCCGTAGGTCAGACTGGTCAGGATGCGATTCACGGTCACCTGAGTCCCCACGGGGACAGTTCTCAACATGTCGGGCTGGTACAGAGGCAGCAGCTGCCACACCCAGAAGGGCAGGAAGCAGGCCCAGAAGGCCAGGACGATGCCCAGGATGAGGAGCAGGACTTTGGGTTTAGGAGCTCGAGGAGAGCAGGCGCTGCTGTTCCCACTGGCCCACACCGGTTTGGTCTGGGACACCCAGTACAGCCGTCCCAGGGTGGCGTACAGCGCGCCTATGGCCAGACCCGGGCCCAGGATACTGGTACAGAAGAGGACGCTCAGATAGGCCTTGGAGCTCTGCTCGTCCCAGGCGGGCACACACAGCTGCCCCTCCTGCTCGCCCCCGTCCTCCAGGTGCAGCGTGATCATCATGGGCAGACTCAGGGCCACGGCCAGCCCCCAGGCCAGAGCCACGCGCAGCAGACCGGACGAGTTTGTGGAGGAGGTGTGAAGGGGGTGGGCCACGGCGCGGTACCGGTCCAGGCTCATGGCTGTGAGGGTGAAGATGGAGGCGTGCATAGTGAGCAGGTCCAAACTGAGCAGCAGACGACAGCCCAGCTCCCCGAAGGCCCACCCGGACGCGAGGCTGTCGTACACGATGAAGGGGGCCGTGAAGAGGTACAGCAGGTCCGCGCAGGCCAGGCTCAGCACCTGCAGGTACAGGGAGGAGGTGGAGGACGAGGAGGACACGGGGGAGGAGCCCGGGGACGCGGAGCTGGACGGGCACCATGGCAACGGAGCTCGCACAAAACAACATGCGACTCCTCCGTTTCTCCTCCTGCTCCTCCTGCGCCTCAGCAGCAGCCCCAGAGTGTAGAGATTTCCCAAGATGCCGAGCAGAGACAGCAGGGACAGGAGCGAGCAGAACAGAGCGGTGGAGGCCGGACTGGGGGACGGAGACTCGGAGGGAGAGGATGAAGGCGCTGACATGTTTGGGGAGATGGTGACTGTGGACAGTGGTATTGGGCTGGAGAGGTCCATGGTATAAGACGCTTCACAGTTAAGGGAAATGCGGGCTGCCTTCTGTAGTGGATAGTTTTAGCAGATAGAGTCGAGGCGGAGGGAGCAGGTCACAGGAGAGAGTGGGATGGAAACACAAAATAAATTATTAGTGTTAACCACATCATGTCTGGCATAATTTTGGTTTCAGTAGAAGTTGCTTGTTTGACAGAGGTTTTAAGATAACAAGCATTTAAAACCTAGTTGGCTTTCAGAGAGCTGCAAATGGTGACAGCAGATAAAGTAAATAAAGTCTTATAAACATGTGGGAAAATGAAATGTCAGCAAACCTCTGCTAGTTTATGTCTGGCCAGGAGCCTGCTCTGGTTGGCACAGTTATTCATGTTTTATATGTTTTTGGGGAGCTAGTAAGACTGCCGCAGTTTAAAAGGAACTGTTACATTTTAATACTAAGACTTCAATTAAAAGCTATAAATCTGCGTGAACTTCCACCAGATTTTCCCGTTACTCGTTGTCTTTCTAAGGCCATGTTTGAACCACGATACTATATCAGTTTTAAGTTGCATTGACCATAATGGATACGTTTACTTTGATATTCACTTATTATTCAGATAAGGAGTCCTGCACTCTGGGGTTTGGCTGTGTGCCAGTCTCACTGTCATGGGAGAATAGACTCAAACTCTCCTTTGACCTGAGGAACTTCTCTTATAATGTTACAAAAGTCCTTTTAGGGAGTCAGCTGTCAACACTGATTTGCATGCGGTAGCTTATATGGTAATTTTTGACATAATATTTGAGTAATTTTAAATGTGGACATGTGGAGTGTGATGTTTTAAATGAAGAATGGGAGAATGCAGGTTTGATTGTAAATGGATGGATACTTGATGTATTTTAATTGTTTGTAACCCGGGGACTGCAGATGGAAACTAGATTTAGCTGAAACTGGTCTAAAGCATCTCTTCTTTTATGAGATTAATGTGTTTGCGCATGGGCCCTGTTAAAATAAACCAATAAACTAAACTAGAGAATATATTTCCTAGCTCTGTTCAACAGTTTGCTGAATGTCGCTCCCGCCCTTCACCCCAGTTTCAATTAATAATTAGAAGAATGCATGACACGTATATGGCGATTGTTAAGCTACTCAAATATAGAGCAAATTATAATCAAATTGTGTTCAGATAGTTGCACACTGCTGTGAGCTTGGGGCTTTTTTATTGTACAGATCCATCAGCCAAAGCATGCGGTGTTAGCAGGAGTTCAGAATACACTGGATTTCGTTTGATGGTTTTGTTAAATGGCACTAAAAGTACTTAAAAGGACTAAATGTGTGTGTAGGTTTGAATCAAAAATCTGAAGAATTCATTTTCCTCAGCTCAAAAGACAATTTATAATAGACCCATCAAACATCAGGCGGGTTAGGGGTTCGGTGACGTCTTGCTTCACTATAATACATGTAGTCTATGATGGGTGCTTTTTTCAGGAAACCTAATCCTGGGGGACATCAAAGTGCCAGCGGGGAGTCTAAGGGTGACACATGGTGACCCGGGCTCGGGCTGCAGGTCAAGAGCTGCTGTCTGCCTGTGGACCGGCCGCATACACCCCTGTGGCGCACTGCGCTGCCGCCGTATATTTGGCACGGCACAAATAACTACATCATATCCTCAGCTGGGGTCCCGCATCCCGGAAAAGTTTACAGTGGAATTTAAACCTGATCATTGTAGACTTTCAGTTACCCAATACTTTACCCATAGCCCTATTTCAGAAAGTGTTGTTTAAGTGAATTACAGCTTAGATAGATGTATAATAGAGCTATAAACTTCATATTTGGAACTAGAGAATAGTGTGGAATTGTAAACCTGATTGTTGTAGACTTTTTGCTATCCAATACTTTACCCACAGCTCTTTTTAAAATGTGTAATTAAAGTCATTATAGACATATATTATATAAAGTCTGTATTTGACCTGCATTTGACTTGCAAAAATAACAACTACATCATATTGTCAGCTGGGGTCCTCCATCTCGGAAAAGATTACAGAGGAATTTTAAACCTGATCATTGTAGACTTTTTGGTTATTCGATATGTGACCCATAGCTCTACTGAGTGTACACAAAGTCAGTTATAGATCGATGTGTTTTACGCCATATATTTGGCCTGACAGAGATGACAATTACATCATATTCTCAACTGGGTTCCTTCACCTTAGAAAAGATTGCGATTGAATTCTAAAGCTGATCGTTGTAGACTTTTAGGTTATTAAATACTTAACTCTTAGCCCTATAAAAAGAAAGTGCACAAATACGGATCTGTTTAGCTGTGCATATGACTGAAAGGTTTTTATTCTGCACTTTAATGTTAATTTTTTAATGTGAGTTTTGATTTGTTTGTATTGCGATTTTAATGTCTCTCTTATTCTGTAAAGCACTTTAATTACTTTGCGTACAAATTGTGCTATACAAATAAACTTGCCTTGCCTCGTCATAGATATTGTATAAAGTATATATTTAATTAATTAACAGCTACTGTACATCTTATTCTCGTCTGGGGTCGTTCAGCTTGAAAAAAGATTAAAGACTAATTTAAACCTGATCATAGACTTTCTGTTATCCAATACTTTACCCATAGCCCGAAAAAGTGTAGTTAAATTATAGATGGATGTATTAAATACCATATAATTGGCCTTACGCAGGAAAACTACATTCTCAACTGGGATTCCTCTACGTTAGATTACAGTTTGAGGAATTTTAGGCCCATCTTCACATCTTATACACTTCTTTTAATTTATGTATACGCCACTGAACTAAAGCTTAAAACTATAGTACTTTAAGTCTATGGTAGATAGTTATGGGCTGTGTATTTTATATATTTGACACAAATAGCAACCACATCATACTCTCAGTTTGGGTCCTGCATCTCAGAAAAGTTTACAGAGGAATTTTAAACCTGATTATTTATGTTATCCAATACTTTATATAGAGCTCTGTATCAAAAAGTGTTAAAAGTCAATTACAGATGGATGTTTTATACCATATATTTGTCCTACTTCATATTCTCACCTGGCGTTCCTCTAGCTTTGGAAAGACTGAGGAATTTTTAGGCCTCTCTTGTGTAAATGTACATTTCTTTAGCTGTATTTTTTGTCAATTATGGATAGTTATGGACCATTATATTTGATTTGGCATAAATTACATCGTGTTCTCAAATGGGGTCCTGCATTGCGGTAAAGTTAGCTTAAGGATTTTTAAGATATATTGTAGATTTTTTGGTTTGTACCCGTTTACCCCGGATCAAAAAATGTAGTTTAAATCAATTATCAATTATAGATAAATACATTATATAAACCATATATAACAACATATAACAACTACATCATATTCTTCAACTGGGGTTCTGCATTTTCCCAAAGATTATTACAGATTTTTTTAGATTTTTTACAGATTTCGTTCAAGTTCAGGGGCCATTTAACCTTGTCAGTAATCTACACACAAAAAGTGTACTACTGCAAGTCAGCTATGATTGATATAGTGTTGGAGGCACTAGTTAAGTTGATTTTGATCTCTGAGGACAATTACAGTAGCTTCGTAGCACAATGAAAAAATGTCAAAACCACCTAAATAATTAAATATATATAATTAAAGGCCATATAAATCTTAATAAAGGCTTACACACATATGACACCAGACCATTTTTATAATAGCCTACTAATCATACTATACGCAGAGCTGTGAAAAACTCCCATATCTTACCTCAGACGAGCGCAATTCCAGAAAATCCGTTCAGATCCCGAATGTCTTTTTCCATTTTGAAAAGCGGCAGCATTCACAAGTTTAATTTTGTGACGATCTCCTTCAGCAAGAATGACCTAAAGAGTTGAGTGGAAGCGATTACGTTCAAAGTTGGTAGTCGGTAGTTGGTTGTGTCTCCTTGCTCAGTCCTGTCTAGTGCTGTTCCAGTGCCGTCCCGCTTCTTCACTCTTTCATGTGTGAGTCCACGGTGAGAGTGAGTGAAGGGGGTGGGATGCTAAGAGAGGGAGCGACGCACTGGACATTCAACCAATTTGCGTTGCCTTGAGATAATGACCAACAAGTTCCCGCTCATCCTGCCTTAAAATTCTGGTAAATGCAGAAAACAGAACCAGTGAAACTACTTGAATGGAAAAGGCGTTGGTTGACGTTACTGTAAGATTGGGCTGTGCGGTTTGGGGGGAAAAATCGAATCGTTTGAGATTAGATTTGCGATATATGTTTAAAAAGTACCGTTCTGTTCAAAGTGCACATTGTAAACAACTCCAGGAGCATTAACGTTTGAACGAAGACGAAGAAATAAGAACTGATGAACTAATAGAAGAATCCCATTCATGTTTATAGAGGTTTAAAGGGCCCATAATACGCTATTTTTACCACACAAACCCTGCATATTTAGGTTAATCTCTCAAACAGAAAACACTCTGTTCCACCTTGTGATGTCATGTGGTAATACAGGAAGCGCTCCACTGTGTTTTTAAACTCCATACATTTTCACTAAAATCATTTGGATGATTTCAGCCCTGGAATTGCTTATCTCTACTGAACAAAAGGTAAAAGGCGGCTGTTAACATGAAAACTACCGCTTCATGACATCATGAGGTAGAACAGAGCATTTTTGAGCTTTGGAGATGTAGACAGACTAATAATAAAGAGTTACTCAAACGTGTGAATGAAACAAAACACAACTCCAGGAATTTTAGGACCATCTTCACAAATTTTTGACTTCTTTACATTTATTTATTCACCACTGAACTAAAACTGAGGTAACAATATTATAAAATGAGGTAACAACATTGTAACATGACTCAAAGCTCACAAGAGTCGATTTTTTTGTAATATCGGACCTTTAAACTACAGGCACAACAAGACTTTTCTTTAAAGATATTTTGTAGGGTTTTTTTTGCAGAGGATATTATGAATTGCAACATTTGCGATTTGAGAATTGTGCCAACTCAAATTGCAATTTCGATTCTATTGAGACGTCAGTGCGACCGTATTGAACTAAGAATTGAACTCAAGTGCTTCTTATGAGAGGTGAAAAACGTCTGCAACTTAAAAACTCAGTTCAGATGCATTTTTTTAAACCTTTGCTTCCATCACAGTAGAGGTTTTGATTAAAGACAGAAGAAGTTATTCTGCCTGAGAGTACAGCTTGTGCGAGGCCACTGAGTTTGTGATTAATGACGTGTATAGGCTGTTTGTGTACGAATTGTGCTATAAAATAAAGTAATTCAATTAACCACAAACAAACTGAAATTACACTTAACTATCACAGGTGAACACTTTGCAAAGACAATTATTTAGGTTTAGGAGCTCAAACCGGCTCATACTTAGTAGTTTTAGTACTAGTTTAGATCGCTACAAACATGTTCTGAAATGCAATGTTCTAATTTTAGCCGTTTGTATTTTGTTTGTTTTCTGAAATTGTATAGCAGTTGTGAAGGCGAGGCGAGTTTATTTGTACAGCACAATTCGTACACAAATTAATTCAAAGTGTTTTACAGAATAAGAAAGACATTAAAATCACAATACAACAAATCAAAGCATAAAGTGAATCTGGAAACCTCAAATCCAATGGTAATTCCTATAGCCTACAGTCAAACATACTTTATTGGCTTTTGTTATGAGGTTATTCCATGTATTTATCAGTTTTCTTGGTTGTTCGATTGCTCTCACATGTTTTGAACTGAAAGCACATGTTTTATGGGACTTTCATGCATATCACAGGCAGCTGTTTGGCCATGAATGATGCTGGAGAATCATATTTTGGCAAAAACTCATGTTATACTGGCATTTTATTAAAAAGACCTGATGTATAAAGAACCCAAGAAGAACAGAACGAGACTCTGAAATGTAACTGCAAACACATGCATGAGTTTGCGTGAAGATGGTAACACGTCATCAGTGAACCTCTCTTTACTTATTCCCATTATTAATATCTTAAAAAGTGTATTAAAGCATCTGATTTTGTCACATCTACATACTGTTGGCTGTCTCACTGTAGTTCTGAAATGTTTTCAGACATTATAGGGATATTATAGGGATCATATACAGACCCAGTACAGGCTGTAGACACTGTACAGCTCAGACAAAGAGACTGCAGACAGCTGGGGCTCCTCTGGTGTCATTGTGACGCAGGACCATAACTTATTCTTCTCTGACCCAATGTCAATACACGCTCATGTTAAACACAGGCTGCCCCCCGCAGGGCGTTTCCACCATGATTTGGTGTTTAAATCCTGAAGGAAATTAATAACCCAGCTGAGCCAGGGCTTGTATCAACATTTTCATGTCAGAGAAAATTTTTAATAGTGACTCTCATAAGAGTCGGACCCAGAATGAATGGCCTTACAGAAGTTATCAGAAACAGCTTACAGTTGCGTGTTATCCACAAGTTGTTTTTGGCTGCAGTGGAAGAACCCACACTTGTGGTTTGCCAGTTTCAAGAGGCAGAACAACTTGGAAAAGATTTAGTCGTGTCGCTCCAATAAAATGTGTGTGCGCCGTATGTTGGTGGTGGGGAGTCTGGCCTGGCTGCTGTACATGTGCGGGCAATGGCATAAGATAGACAGAGACAGCAGTAAAGGGCCGCCCGCCCGGGGGAGGGGACATACCTATCCCCATGGGGTGTGAGGAATTTGTACAAATACCTGGCACAGGCATGCCAAAAGAGGGGAGCGACCAGAGGCACTGGCCCCGGCTCCTGGATCATAGACAGGTAAAAGGCTTTGGACAGACCCACACACAAGAATAAGAGCTGCCGCATTCTGTGAAATACATTTAAACATGAACAAAAAAGCACTATTAAGATATGTGGGGATAAACAATTGGAAGTGTATATTTGAAATGGGACTTGGGAACGTGATGGAGTCTGTGGGGGACCAGTCTTGTGATATTTATTTGACTCTGTCTGAAGTCATCCATCAATGGAGACCTTAAGTGTTATAATTTAGCTGAAGGATTCCTCGGCTTTGTCATTTAGTTTGTGTTTAATATAAATGAGCTCCAGTCATTTGTAAAAGCTGATGAGGTGTATGCTGTTCTGGCATCACTGAACCTGCATGACAATGAAAGTGAGTTTATGGCGGTTCTGTTGGGCCACACTGACGTACTTCATTATACTAATTGTTTGCTTGTCACGCACAAATATTTAGCACTGCATATTTTATTCCGGGCCTTGTTTTGTCTAATGTATAAAGAGAACTGCATCTCACGGTGTCTTTTTGGACTGCTACAGGCTAGAGAGGCAGGCGATATTCACTACAATCTGTTTTTAGATTATCTTGATGACGATATTCAGACGATGCTATGAAAACCATCGGAAATGTGCTAAAACCTGCTTGTAATGTTTGTGGTTGAGGTTCAAGTATTGCACAGAATGTGAATGGACTGTAAAAATTTTATCTAAAATTGAAGAAATATCACCTAACAGTAAAATTACACTGCAAGTTTGTTTTATTATTTATTTTAATCAGCTCTTTTTGCAGCCTTTTAACATAGTTTCCATTATACACAATGTATTTAATGAAAACTGAATGAATTTAATGTATTATAATTTTGCATAGGGACGCACCGATCCAGCTTATTCAGTTCCGATACCGATTTCGATTATAGATTTAAGTATCTGCCGACACCCGATATCAACCGGTACCAGTGCAGAGACTGAAAACAACATTTATTTCCTTTAAACAAAAATAAAATAAGAGGAAACTGAACCAAATGTGTTATGTAGCTGTTGTATATCTCTCAAGTAACCACAGAACAATACTACTTTTTGTGACCGGTATTTAGTCGTATTACATCAATTTATTTGTCCAACCAGAATACCGGCTCAACCGATATTTGGGAGCCGATATCCGATCCACCATTTTTTTTTGTATCATATTTCTCACATATTCTGACTGATATTCTGGTCCTGGTTTTCTCCTGATGTAGACTTGGTTTAGTCCTGCTCTAGTCCCCGTTTAGTACAGTTTTACTCCCAGTTTTGATGTGCTGTGTCTGCAAGTGTGAACGCAACCTTAGATATCACATTTTTATTCCTCCTGTGTCTTTAGTTTACAGCACATTCAAATGAAGGGGCTGCAACTGCTCCAATCAGCATGATAAACACCATTGGCTCCCTAACCCTTCTGGCTGTCCTTGCTTCCTTCTTTCATTTCACTAATTAGCTTTCTCATTTTTGTTGCATTGGGACTGACAAATTGGCGACCGGTTGCGCGTCCTTAGTGTAGTACGCTTGATTAAATGGGTGGACGTTTCCGTGTGTGACAAACGACCGTGGGACGACGCTGATTCACAACTTGTGATGAGTTATTGATTTGCCCTTCCCGCCCTCCGTCCTGCCACGTTTAGAGCCGCCAATCAAATATCTCCTGTTCTCTCCATATACAGCAGTTTGTCCTTATTTTGTCACTGTGTCATAATCGGTCAACAGCATCATAGTTAAATCTGTAACTGTATTAACAGAGATAGGACGATATATATATTTGGACTTTTTAGCACATCGGCTACCGGCCTTAGATCTCCAGCACAGGTCGATGTTTTGTTTTGGTCAATCTGCTGCCTAAGAAATACACACAAACAGTTTAATACGAAGAGATAGATGCACAAAACGTGACTACACAGTTTTCTTAGGTTTATGGTAAGAAAAGGGGCTTGGGGGGGGTTTGTAAAATTAAAATCTGACCAACATATCGGCCCCAAAATATCGTCAGAGGTTATCGAACTTCGGTTGCTCTAGATTCTAAACAATCAGTATCGGCATCGGCCATGAAAAAAACCCATATCAGTCGATTTCCATGTATTAATCTGACATGGGAGAATTTATATGTTTCTCCTTGACTCTGACTTGTGACTTTCCTCCGGGCACTCGGGTTTTCCTCCATTAAAGGTCCTGTATTACACAAAATTGACTCTTGTGAGGAGGCCTCTCTCGATAATTACTATATCGACTTATCGTTCAATACATGACAGATGGAACAATCATTTTTGGGGGTCGATATTTATTATGGCGACGTTTCCTTTGTATTAGTCGGAAACATTTGGATATTTTTCTGTATTATGAGATTTGAGCTGTAGATGGTCAAATTATGAACTTCTTTGACTCATTATAGACACAAACTAACTACTTAAGTGTTGTATTCTGTTATTTATGTATTGCAGCTCATGTTTTTAACAATATTGTACATTTAGAATTTGTTTTTGGGGATAATTCTGCTTTATGGTGTGGTTTCAATATTATCGTTTATCGTCTATAATGTTGTTACCTAATCAGAAACAGACCTGGAGTTGTGTTTTGTTTCATTCACACGTGTTTGAGTAACACTTTATTATTAGTCTGTCTACATCTATCAAAGCTCAAAGTGTGATGTCATGAAGTGGTCGTTTTCAAGTGAACAGCTACATTTTACCCTTTGTTCAGTAGAGATTGGCAATTCCAAATGATTCTAATGAAGGTGTATTGAGTTTAAAAACACAGTGGAGCACTTCCTGTATTACCACATGACATCACAAGGTGGAACAGGGTGTTTTCAGTTTGAGAGAAGAACTATGCAGAGGTTTGTGTGGAATGAAACATGTTTGTGATGAGGAAACAACATTATAGCATAGATCAGAAAATAGTGTAATATGGACCCTTTAACATGCACAAAAGATAAAATCCTCCAGCTTCAGTAGTCCTCAGCAAACCTAGCTCCAGATCTGGAGGTGGGTCCCTGGGCGCTTGCCTCGGTGCCACTGAAGGATGGGTCAAATGCAGAGGACACCAGAGTGTACCTTACCGTACCTTAAATCCACTTGTTGGCAGCTTTTAATAATAATAAATGCAGAGAAAATGCAGGGACGTGAACATGTAGGTGATCTGATTCTTGTGAAGTAATGATATTTTGGTGAAATCGTCATAGTGATTCAGTGCTTTTCTGTTTACCGCAGCTCTGTGGTTAAAGACGAACGATCGGCCAGCCGCTGTCACGCTCAGAGTGAGTGAGGTCAACGTAAGTGTGAAGCGTGAGTAAAGGGCAGTATATCGACACATGGATAATATCGGGAAAGTTATTTTGGAGAAATTTAAAACGGCATGTTGGATTTAAACGTAAATATTACTTTGATTATCGGCACTAACACAGAGTAAGAAACAGAATACCATTTTACACAACTGACCTTGGGGTTTTGGTAATAAAAAATTGTCTGTGTTAAATTTACAAAGTATCTGGTTCAGAGGTTTGCTCAAGGCTCTCCACACGTTTTTTCCTACTGCCCCAGAACAGATAGGCCTATATTACATAAGCAGCTCTTGAGGTCAAATCTGTCCACTGTGTACTGTCTGCATCTAATTATAAAGCGCTTTACTGTCTGCTATCAGGAAATGCACTGTTAGCATGCTAGCTGATGTAATGATTAGAATGCATATGCTGAATGCATAAGGTAAGTCAGGAGTAACTTTGGACCACTGCAAACCTTTTACAATTGAACTAGTTCTGTTTTTCCCGTTTTTAAGACTGTAAAAATCTGGTTTTGCAGGTAAACAAATAGACCTATTATTATCCCGTGGTTACCGTAAGTTCACTGCTCGTATCTCCCTCGCTCACCCAAACAGCCCCATAAAACCAGACTCTTGTAATTCATTTGTGAGGCCTAATTGCACTGTCACCTCGAGGTGTGAAGTTTAGCCCCTTTAACTTTCGGAGCAGCTGCTGGTTAAGTCTCGGCTTGTCATTATGACCTTCTCATCCAGGTGTGTGCTCCTGCTCGCTCTTGTCCAAGTCACATTATTACTGTCTCAACCCTGAAGTCTTTAAAACCCTAATGAGGCTGTGCTGGTTTATTCACGGTTTCAGCTTCGTTGTATAGGCGACATTTTGAGGACTTTTCATCAATCAAAAGTAATATACTAGTTTGTTTTTAATTGTTTAATTGTTTAATTGCAACTGCCCTATTTTTTTCATCTCTCTGAAACCCATGGGTGCAGAGCCACGGGGCAAAAACTGGTGCAAACTGCCCACTGGTGGCTTACATCTGAACTGCAGCCTTTTTTAATTTTATCAACCCTTTAGGACTTCTGCAGCTGCACTGCTAAACATATTTAATCAGTAAAAACATTAGGCTAATTGAACTAAATGAAAGAAAGAAAATTAAAATGTGTAGGCCTGTGGCTAATAGCCCGATTTTTCCTCAAAATATATCTCAAAAGAATGTGTTATTTGTGGGTTTCTGCTTCCATTTAGAAGACTTTTCACAATTGAAGTTTTAAATTGTTAATTGCTATGACAACGGTTCTATATTTCATCATTCTGAAGCCCATGGAGAACGTGATTGCAGCTTTCCCGCCGATGGTCTATGATGCCGCCTCTGAAGTGGAAATCTTGGCTTATTTTTGCAGCTCGGAACATCTGCGCTGCTGGTCATTTTATGGTTCATTACACGTCAAACGGAGTCCGAAGGAAAGTATAGCCTCTGCTGTTTCTGTCGCAGTTAAATTAGACTAAACGTTCAGGTTGGTGTCCTTAGATAACACTGCCCGGTTTGTGCTGATTGAACCGCGGGGACGGTGTAAAAGTGAGCGGCAGATTCACTTTTTCTGTGTCTTTAGGGTTTATTGGGGGTTTATCCCATCACGTCACTGTCATTCTTCTGCGCTCTCCCTCCCGCGCAGATTTCCACTGGTCAATTGCGTGTATTTTGAGTCTCTCGTTAAGACAAAAACGCAAAACCGCTATATTTAAATATAACGTTTCAGATACAGATCTGAGATTGTGGTCATCGATTTGTTCCAGTTTAGTTTCACTGTGAGTCGGTTTAGTTTCATCATCACGCGCTTGTCTTGCTGTTGGAAAACTTTTGATTTGCTTTTTAAATATATGTTACCGGTTTTGTTGTTGAGGAAATGAAAGATGTTATCTTGCAAATGCACCGGGAGAACTCTGTTTGTCCACATATGACGTGACCCGGGAGAGTGTGACAAGGTCAGCGGCCGTGCGCCTCGCGCGCTGCAGCGGACTCCACGTGAGCGCGCACATCCGTCACCGGTATCGCGCGTGGAACAAACGAGGAGCATCTCACTGGCGCTAAACTACTGCGACGTTTTCAGATTATTACTTTATTATTACTTTATGGCCATGACGCAGAGCTATTGGACCCAAAGCTCCACCTGAGGTGAGTGGACGCAGCTCTTTTAGGACTGATGATGCATTCAGAGTTGACCAACTTATATTGTAAGAAAGATTGTTAATCATACAATGTTTTTATAAACTTAAAACTGCTCAACTTTTAATTTATAAATAAACTGTCTTGAGGAAGGCTTGTCTTGTGTTAGCTCTTACTCTAGAATAATAGGCCACTAAGAAGAGCTGCTTTTTTCCTGAACTGTGCACAGTGACAGGGACTTTCTTTTGGGAGAAATGAGACGGTGTATTTCCTCATTGGTCCAGGCGTGGTTCAGTGTAGAGAAGGTTTCAGCGGTGGTCATCTGGATGAAAACTGAAACGTCTTGAACGTCAAAAAAACAGATGAGAGATGATGAAACCTTCTCTACAAAACAGCACAGTGACCTTAAGTCTTTGTTTTATCACTTTGGTCGTGTCTCTGCTTTGTTATGGATCACACCCGTCAGGGGGACATTTCAGCAGCTATAATCGGAGTGTGCTGTGTGTGTGTGTGTGTGTGTGTGTGTGTGTGTGTGTGTGTGTGTGTGCGCGCGCGCGCACGCATGTGTGTGAGACTCCTTTTCCCCATGCATTTTCTTAAAGTTTTATTTCCTCTTTTGACATTGCGATGCCACCCTCCTGCTGCTGCTGTGATGTTGGTATAAACAAATGGTCCATCAGATCCATAAAGGCTGCATTGATCTGCTAATGCACCAGGTCACTCTGCTTTTGTTGTACCCACACTTCTGCTCTTACAAAACATGATCTCATCAGGAAGTCAAACTATCAAGCAAAAGATCTTCACATTTGAATAAAGACTGGTCACTCTTCGTTCATAGAATAGAACCAAACCGCCATGTTAGAAATGTGAGAGTTTTAGTGCTGTTGTTTCTGGCTCATCAATGCCTCCTATTGACGTCTGAATGTGTGCACTGATAGGCTGCTCAGGGGTCACTTGTGCTCTGGTGCTGTACATAGTGTGCAGTTTCCATACTCTGCCTATATCTGAAACAGTTGCACCACTTGAGCTGTCATGATAACACATTTTGAGGTATGATACATTGCTGAAGTAAATATAGAGGACAAACGGTAATACTGAAACTCATTTATGCCACTGACACAGAAACCCAAAAGGAGATTTAAACCACAGAAACTATAAATGTACAATATTGTTTAGGCCTTCTGTAGCTGTACTGCTAAACATAAATATTTAATCTGAAAAAAAATGAAAAATGAAAAAAAAATGAAAAAATTGAAATGTGTTGCCCTATCGATCAGCCAAATTTTTCCTCAAAATATATCTAAAAAGAATGTGTTGTTACGCAAAATATGCTATTTATGGGTTTCAACTTCCATTTTGAAGACTTTTCACAATTTAAAAGACAGGCTGTATAATATTCTGTTTTAAATTGTTAATTCCTATGACAAAAGTTCTATATTTCATCATTCTGAAACCCATGGAGAACGTGATTGTAGCTGCCCGCTGATCGTCTATAATGCCGCCTATATATATAAAGAATAAACGGTAAAACTGAAACGCATTTATACCACTGACACAAAAACCCAAAAGCAGATTTAAACCACAGAAACTACTTTACATGTACAATATTGTTAAAAAACATGAGCTGCAATAAAAAAATGGCAGAATGAAACACTTTAGTTCTTAGTTTGCATCTGTAATGAGTCACAGAAGTTATTAATTCAACCTTTTACACCTCAGATCAAAAAATTTCCCAGTAGTGCAAAGAAAAAGTCCACACGATAAATATTGACTCTCTTAAAACTTTTCAATCATGATCTGGCCATGTATCTGACCCAAACTGCGCTCAGAATACACCAGCTGAACAGGAGTTAATGCAAAAACACACAGTTTAAACAGAAAAGTAGGACGTTTTGCATTTAAATGTAAAAAAAAGGCAGTGGTGGAAGAAAGTCTCGATTTTGTTAAGTAAAAGTACAGATACCAGGATAAAAAAACTCAAGTAAAAGTATCACATTGAAAAATATATTTAAGTAAATGTATTAAAGTACCTGTTTAAAAATGTACTTAAAGAGTAAAAAGTAAGTATTTTGCGCAGATTTTGAGATCTATAAAGCCTCAAATGTAGTGATTTTGATTAAGATTTGTTCAACAGTAACAATTCAAACAATCGCTTTTTTTCTAGCTGATTTTATTTGTATATTTTTGTTTGCTCAAATTATGAATGTGTTAAAAATAAACCCCACAGCCTTTTCAGCAGGTCTCAAACTATAATAAAATTACTTTTCAGTCCAGTTCAAAAATGTAGTGAAGTAGAAAGTACAGATACTGCTCTCAAATGTAGTGAAGTAAAAGTAAAAAGTATCCACTGTAAAATTTACTTAAGTATAAATTTTAGGTATCTGTACTTTACTTAAGTACTTTGTTACTTTCCATCACTAGTTTCAATATTAGTTTTGGTATACGCCTGTCACGATAACACATTTTGAAGTTCGATATATCGCTGAAGTAAATACAGACGATAAACGATAATATTGAAACTCATTTATGCCACTGACACAACCCAAGAGCTGATTTAAACCACAAAAACTATTCTAAATCTACAATATTGTTAAAAAAAAAACGAGCTGCAAGAAATAAACAGCAGAATGAAACACTTTAGCACTTCGTTTGTATCTGTAATGAGTCATACAAGTTATTAATTCAACCTTTTGCAGCTTAAATCTTATCTTATAGCCAAGAAATAACCAGAAATTCTGCAGCAGTGCAAAGAAAACGTCCACACGATAAAACTAACCCCCCAAAACATTGTCCCAGATATACAAATTATCATGACAGGCCTATTTTAATATAAATAGTATCTGATTTTCGATTCTGACAAGCCAAGTCTTCACAGGAATCAGCCCCACGGCAGAAGGGAGTGTAGCATTAAGACTGTTCTCTGCGGAGTTCAGAGCCGTTACAGACACCACAGTGGTGGGAGCGAGAGCAGGAGGACACGTGTGGTGAGACACAAATCATTTTCTCTCTAAACTAATCTGTCACATAACACCTTAACATGGGCTGATAATCTGCACAGAAGGAGGTCGGGTCAGCGGAGTGCCACTCGAATGGACGAGACGACAACCGGTTTAAAAGAAATCATTCAAATTGCAAGGTATGACGTTTATGTTGGCGTAACGTGGATTTTGAACAGAATTAGCAAATCATAAAGGCTTGAATTTTTCCAGATTCTTCCACAAACAGCTAAAATATCTTGCGTTGTGTTATTCTGCATAAAACTGCTAACCCTGTAGTTTAGATCTTTACAAACATGTTCTGAAATGTGATTCTTGTATTCATTTCTCAGTTTATATTCCAGCCTTTTGTCAGGTCTTTTGGATGCGTTTAAAATGTGGACTTTGAACAGAATTTTATTATTTAAACTCACAAATGTAATCTCAATGCTTGTCAGAAAAATCTAGACTTTTTCCCTTATCGTTCAGCCTTACTACTGCCACTTATGTGATTAATCTTAGAAAAAATTTACCAAACTGCCCTCCCCCATCACCTCTAATGTATGTATTCGTCATTTTTGTTTTCGTTTGGCTATTTAATGCTTTAGGTTTAAGATAGGAAAGCTTTATTCATTGGAGTCAGTGCTGGTGCAGGCTTTACTCATCATCACTATCGCCACCTAGTGTTGGGCTCAATATTTACCATATGTACATTAATTGCACTAGTGTTTTTTCATGTTTTAACTCGAGGGGGTTATGAACAAATCTGTGACTGTGGCCTTTTTTTTAATCACAGCTCACTTAGAAAAGGGTTTACTGTGAAGTTTACTGGGATTATTATAGTTCTCTATGGCGAATAAAATGGTTTTCATTAGAGGCGAGCAATCTGTCTAGTTATTGATAATATTGTAAATGCAATTTTTAAGACGTGCAAAATTTTAATTCTGGGTATATCTCAAAATGTGGCAAAAAGAGCTGATTAAAAATAAAAATGGACCCACCTTGTATGGAGCTCATGAGTGACCCCTCACTCAGGTTCCGGAAGTAAATTTTCTATTCCATTTTCCCATAGACTTTTCGAAAAAAATCAAATATTAAGAGTTCAAAGGCATCGCAGAGACTAACCAGCTACGCGCTAACTAACATCCATAACGCGGTTGTTTTAAGTCCAAAAAGGATGTTTAAAATGCAAGATTCTGTGAAATGTTTTAGTAACTTTGCGGTTTATAACGTTTCAGAAACAGATTGTAATTCAAATTATAGGCCTTGTGGTCATTAGTTACCACATAGATGACTATCCCCGAGCTTTCAAACTTTTAAAATTCTTTTTTTTTTTGGAAAGTTTATGGGAAAAATGAATGGGACATTTAGTTCTGGAAGGTCACTGTTGAGTTCCGTTGTAATCGTTCAAATTATAGTATTAAGTTACATTTCTACTTTTTTGTGCAGTTTCACATTTGTCAAATACTTACACTTGGATTACCAAAATATCTTACGTTATCGTTATCTTCACACTCTAATAAATTTCTGTAAATATTGCCCACTCTTATTCACCTTATTCCGGAAGTTGCCGTGGGCGCCGCCATCATCATTCGGGCTGTATTATTTTGAATGGAGCTGCCAATCTCACCAGCAAATACATTCTACAGGGACTACAGGGCCGTTTTAAAGCCTCCCAGAGAATCGGTGACTTGTTGGTCACATGAACATAGAGCGTTTTACCCAAATCAGCCTACTTTATATCAGAATTTAGCGGCAAAACTTTTCCCAAATTCTCCATTGAAATGAATGGGATTCCCGCTTAACCGGAAGTTCCACCACAAAGAAAGCGTTTACGGCAAAAGTGGGCGGGGCCGAATAAGGTAGATTGTTTTCATTGTTTTATTTTTGGCAAGGCGGATTTATTCGTACAGCACAATTCATACACAAAGTAATTCAAAGTGCTTTACAGAATAAGAAAGACATTAAAATCACAATACAAACTAATCAAAACATAAATAATCATCATAAAATTAACATTAAAAGAGAAGAGTGCAGAATAAAAACCTCTGTCATATGCACAGCTAAACAAGTTTTTTGTGTCACTAAAAATCGCACTTCAAAACGTGTTCTCATGACTAGGCGTAGATAAACATTTCAGAACAGCTGATCCATGTCCTCACTATGAAAATTCCTCCACTTGACTAAACCGAATGTGAGCCTATTGCATTTGTTACAGGCCCACGTACTCAGCAGCCTCTTCAGCCTCTTCAGCCTCTTGAGCCTCTTGAGCCTCTTCAGGGCCTGTCGTTGGATCTAATGACACCCGGGAACAGTCACAGCGATAAAGGGCAGAGAATAACTTCATTTAACAGTGTGCGGCAGAGGGCAGAGGGGTCAGAGCACACGTTTACAGTCTGCCAACGCGCCGACGCTATGTGGGCGACTGTGGCTCAACATGACCTGCTGTAATGGGGAAAACAACAGTACAGTAACATTCACGTCGTCTTCTCCGATCAGTGTAGAAAGTGATATTCAAACACTAAGAAGAAGGCACGATTAATGTAAATGTAGCTGGGTCTGTCACAATAATCACTATATCGACTTATCATTCAGTATATGAAAGCTGGAACAATATTTTTTTGGGTCAGTGTTTATCGTGTGTACATTTTTTTTTGCAATATTATAAGATTTAATCAGTAAAAGGTTGAATTAATAACGTGTATGACTCATTACAGATGCAAACTAACAACAAAAGTGATTCATTCTGCTGTTTATTTATTCCAGCTCATGATTTTTTAACAATATTGTAGATTTAGAATAGTTTTTCTGGTTGAAATCTGCTCTTGTGTTGTTGTGTCAGTGGCATAAATGAGCTTCAATATTATCGTTTATCGTCTGTATTTACTTCGGCGAGATATCGAACTTCAAAATGTGTTATCGTGACCGGCCCATGTGTAGCTGTCTATAGGAGTCGTATTCATGGGACCAGCCAAGCGTCCATATTTGCATAATACTAAACAATATAAAAAGTAAACAAAAGAATAAACTGTTTACTAATGAGACAGTTATAATAAATGCACCACACTAGTCTCAGAATAGTTTTGCAGTGGTGGAAGTACTCAGTTTTGTTACTTGAGTAAAAGTGCAGATACTGGAGCAAAAAAAAAAAAAAAAAAAAAAAAAAAAAAGTATCACATGAAAAAATCTACTCAAGTAAAAGTATTAAAGTACCTGTTTATAAATGTACTTAAAGAGTAAAAAGTAAAAGTATTTCACGCAGATTTTGGGATCTAATAAAGCTTCAAATGTGGTGATTCTGATAAAGATTTGAGCTGAATTTTGTTCAACACAAACAACTGAATCAATAGTTTTTCCTTGCTGTTTTTATTTGTATATTTTGTTTGCTCAAATTATGAACATGTTAAAAATAAACCCTCCACCTTTTCAGCAGGTCTCAAACCAAAAAAAAAAATACTTTTACTTTTCAGTCTTCAAAAATGAGGTGGAGTAGAAAGTACAAATACCTGCTCTCAAATGTAGTGAAGTAAAATTAAAAGTGTGTGAACATGAACTACGTTACTGTTTAGTCATTAGTTTACTGCCTGTTTTATTGTACTTAATGGTTTTATTGCATAGTTCCTAGTACTTTTATCCCGTTTCATTGAACAGCACATTGGGACATGCCGTGTATTTTTAATGTGCCATTTAAACTTGACCTTGACCTTGTCTGGTGTAGTCGCTGCCAACTAGTGGTTTGTTGTGGTGTGACGACACAGCTCTGTTAACATTACTGCATTTTACATTGTTTATCAATAAGACTTTTGCTGGTTTCTACAGCCTTCTGCCTCGTTTATATTATTAATAGAGAATAGAGTTATTATCAATAAATATTCATAAAATTCTATGTGTTTCGCAGGCTCGTCTGATCTTCTTAAATCATCCGAAAAACACGGAGTAGATGACCACGTGACTATTCCCAGCGCAGGAGGACAGCGATTTGGTCAGTATAAAACTTTAAACCAAATACATATAAATAAGTGAATTTCTTTTGCTATGGATGCAACCTGGATGATCGAGGGATCACACAGACACTATATAATATGGCATTGACTCTGATCGTTAATTAAGAGTAATGTGTTTGTATGCAACAGTTTAGGAACATTTAAATATTGATTCTTCAGTAGTGACCGTTCAAATTGTGTTTTCAGTTCAATTGTTACTGCAGCTCTGTAGTTTTAATTCTGTCTCTTGTTTCTGTTTTAGGAAACTGATTAAACTGCCAAACACATTCGATCCTTCACTGTGATGTTATTATGCCCCAAAGCTTGGTTTATTATTAGCTGGACTCAAGCCAAGATGAATCCTTATGTGACCATTCACTTCAGGAGGGACCTTTTTCCACATTTCTACTTGTTGTAGTCCTCCTCCAAACTCCAAACTGCAGACTCAGGCTCAAGTACTTTTTCATTCTTGGACAATGTATTTTCCACATAGCTGAAATGTTTCTCAATGAACTAGTTATATTTCTTCATTTTCGTTTTAACGCCTTTGCCATCACTCCATCTTTGCTCCATGTAGTGTGTGATTTTAACAGGGGTGCAGAGTTCATTTATACACCTTGTGCACAAGTTTGACAACACGTCCGAGAGGTGGAGACTGATCAGGTGACTTCTCTGCTTCGCGTTTGAGTCAGTGTGCGTTCATTTCTGAAGTAATATTTTTTTTCTTCCTTTTTTATGCTATTGTTAGACATTTCTGAACGATAATACCAGTAGAGTTACCAACTGTAGACCTGTTAACGCTTATGATGTTCAAATAGTTGACTGAAAAACTAAATTTATAGTCCTGCCCCTAATGTTTTTTTCTAGTTTATTTAAACCACAAAACAGAACTTTATATTTTACCTTTAAGTAATGGGTGTTTTTATCCCTGTGTCCCACTCAACAGGTTGATATCTGGGAAAGACATTGTAAGAATAGGCATGTTTCTTTCTTCTCGATTTGCATGTTATTAGACCTAATTAACCTTTGGTCCTCGTGTTAAACCTTGGCATTCTCACTTTACCGTTGTAGTATTTCAAATATTTTGGTCAGTAGCCTTTTTTCCTGTTTTGTCACGTCTCCTGACCTGCACGTTCAGTCCACGCTCGGTCCATGTGGAGTTATATTTTGGTCATTCGTCCGTCACCTTTTGTCATTCCTTATTCTTTTATTTGCCCACATTATTATTTTCTTAGTTTGTTTTGATGCACCAGCAGAATTCTGAGCAGGAGACTGAACATTAGTGTTGGAGAGAATAAACTCCTGTTGCCACTATGGACTTTCTCAGTAGGTGTTGAACTGTTGCTGCTAAAACTGTATAGGTGCGTTTAAACTGCACAGTCCAGGATGGGAGCCGCTCGTGTGAAGCGGCGCTTTAGTGCTGTGGTGGACGGGCCGGTGGAGGAAGAAGAGGTCATGAGGCTGGCACAG
>JACM01042598.1:0-17749 GCA_000787095.1 Periophthalmodon schlosseri
TACCCTATCCAGTTATTTTAATAGATCGATGAGTTTAAAACACGGTGGAGCACTTCCTGTATTACCACATGACATCGCAAGGTGGAACAGAGCGTTTTGTTTTCTGTTTGAGAGAAGAACTCAGCCTAAATATGCAGGGTTTGTGCGTTAAACATGTGAGAATGAAACAAAACACAAATCTGGGTATGTTTTTGACGAGGAAACATTATAACATAGATCAGGAACAGTGTAATATGGGCCCTTTAAGCCCTGATAACTTCTCCCACCTTACACTTGGTTTGTTCTAGTATTTATACACCTTTCCAGCGCTGGTCTCCTGTGTCAGTACTTTCAATTATCGACCACCTCCACGCTAACCACGCTGCCTTTTGTTTGACGGAATTCATTAACACGTGCTAATGTATTCTCTTCGTCCCCGCGTGCAACTTCCGATGAGCCAACAGAGACCTCCAGCGATCAACCCCGGTACTGCACCCATCTCCCACGTCAATAAATGGAATATGACAGTCTCATTTATTAATATCTTCATCTAGAGAGCGAAAGTGTCAAATTGTGATACGGTCAAACAGGAGCCATCGGGGCGGGACTCGGGAGGAGGACTTTGTCGAAATGAATTAATCATTTGGAATAAAAAAATAAAAAAAAAAAAGAAGTAATTGTGGAGGGAACCATTTCTGAAAAAAAAAAAAAAGAAATTTCTACACTGGATTGTTTGGTCCAGTTCGGTTTTGAGATGGAAAGTGGGAATGTTTTTGAAGAAACTGTGTATTTTAATGATCATGTGGAAAACTTCAGCCCTGGAATTGCCAATTTCTACTAAACTAAAGGTTAAAAAAAATTGCTGTTAACTTGAAAACTACCGCTTCATGACATCACAAGAGGGAACGGAGCAATTTGAGCTTTGGAGATGTGGACAGACTAATAATAAAGAGTTACTCAAACACGGGGGGGTTAAGTGTCTTGCCCAATGATACAACAGCAGCATTCATCTGTGGGACTGGAATCGCACTGCCAACCTGTGGGTCAGTGGACAAACACGTTACCAACTGAGCTACTTTCGCCCCATTATCTTCTACTCCTACTACCACCTGTATTGTTACAACTAGTCTTACTATTAGGTCTACTATAAATACTCTACCTAAACCAATCTATTTAGAACTAAAATATTATTAGTTTGACAAGATGTAGTATTACTTCTACTACTGTACTTGTGTAACTGGTGGTACCTCGGCCAAAACAGGGGTTAAAGAGGAAGCCGTTTCTGTGGGAGGCCGGGGCGTTTGATAAGTGGTGTGGCGTGGGCCCAGCAAACGCCCCGGCACTGTTTCCGTGGGAGGCCGGGGCGTTTGCTGGGCCCACGCCACACCACTTATCAAAGTGTTTGGTGAGGTCCGGAGGTTCGAGATAACTTCCAACAGGCTTATCGGTATTTGGAATACTACTACAGCCACCACTACTACTAGTTCTAAATAGTATCATCACATCATTTTTTATATAACAGTCAGCTACACTACAAATACTTTGACTGTTACTGTTACTTAAACTATGACAGCTTTCAAAAAACAACCACACACAAAAATATTGAAAGTATTTTGAATGCATTTTGTAGTAGGGCAAGTACTACTACTACTACTACTACTTATTTTGTAAAAGGTAGTGTTACTGTTTCTGCTAACACTACTATTGCTACTACCAGCACTACTACTAGACACAACTACTACTTTTGCATTTAAGACAAAACCAAACAAGTACAAAGGGGGATTATGTGGTTACTATAACTACATATTTTGTAGTATTCAGTTTTGCTCATTTTGCTATCACAACTTCTAACCACTGTGTATATTCCTACTGCAGTCCCTACTGATGCCACTTCTATACTATTACAATTACTACAACTACTACTATTACTACAACTACTACTACTAAAACTATCACAAAAATAACTACTACTACTAAAACTACAACTATTACTACAACTACTCCTACAACAATTAGAATTCTTACTACCACTACTACAGCAATTACTACTGTTACTACAAGCACTACTACCACTACAACTACTATTACTGTTACTACAACTACAACCACTACTAAAATTACAACTACTATAACTACTACTAAAACTACTCCAACTACTACTCCAACTACTACTACTACTGCTACTACCACTACCACTACAACTACAACTACAACTACAATTATTACTACTCCTGCATCACTCATCATTTCCTGTGGGTATTTTAACTATTCTTATTGCTACTATTACATTGAAGACACAACCAAACCATTTCATACAAAAATATCTTTAATATTTTCAATGAACTGTGTAGTTCTGTCGGTTGCTTTTGGTCTGGCTCATCTTCTGGGACCTCGTTGCCATGGGAAACCCTGTAGGAGCCCTAGGCTCCAGACACTACAGCTCCCAGAATCCTTTGAGCACGCAAACCCCTCCGCCGCGATAAGGCAGTAACCAAGGAGGGGGATGAATAGAAAGAAACTACTGTACTAGACTGCACTAGCAGTTTAGTATAGTAGTTTCAGGGGAGGGGGGATGGTGAAAAACATTCGCGAAAACTTTGAGATAACGTCGTGTCCGTGTTACGCAGATGACTAGTAAACAAATGATCAGTATAAATCCAATAGAGAATAGAAGACCATAGTGCGATCTTTGTGTGGGGAGTTGTTCTTCAACCCTCGGATCCCGGTTGTCTCCACCTGGTGGATCTGTGAAATAAAAATGTTTAAAAATGAAATTAGTATAAATGAATATGTAGTAGTAGTGTGCAGTCTTGTGGTAGTCTTGCCCCAGTACAGATATACTGTATAAGCAACTCTTCAGGTCAAAAGTCAGGTCATAAGTCCACTGTGTACTGTCTGCATCTAATTAGAAAATGTTGCATTATCTGATAATCAGAAACTGCGTTACTGTCCCTGCAAAACTCCTGGCCTCATCCCGGTGAATGATTAGGATGCTCAGAATGCATAAGGCAGGGGTGTCCGAAACTATGGCCTGGGGTCCAAATGCGGCCCTCAGACCAACTTTTATTGGCCCTCAGGCTTTCTGCTGAAATGGGCCAATTGATCATAGGTTGTCATTTTTAAAGCAAATGTAAATTCCACCACTAAAACCTCAATTACATCACATTGCATAGTGATTCAGACCTAAAAATTTATCTCAAGCTTTATTAAAGGTTTGGCGCCTCTGTCAAAAGCACACACTGGAATGATCCACTGCTCTGTGGCCCTCAGTGAAAAACATTTGGACACCCCCTGGCATAAGGGAACGGAGGAACTTTTGGACCACTGCAAACTGTTTAAAAAGAGCTAGTTGTGTTTTCTTGTTTTAAAATATATATATACACATGTATTGTACAGCAAGTGCAGGTTAAAGCCAATGAAGTAGAGTTAGCCTTTGTCTAAAATCTATTTGTGGAATATACATGGTGAATTTGTAATATATTCTTGATCTGTAGTTTTGCACTGACCTTTGACCCTCAGCTGGATGACAGAGTGGGACGTTTGCTCAGTGGTGCTCCCTCGGCCCCTGCACAGCGCCCAGCTCTCGTAGACCCCCGTGTCGTTGGAGGTGACATTTTTTAGGACCACGTCACAGCTGTTGAGATGACCCCGTCCGCGGTAGGAAGGGTGCTGTAACGAAGGACGCCGGTGGTCAAACACGCAGCCGTCGCGCTTCAGATCGGGGCGGACCCACTGGAGGTGCAGCAGGGTGGAGTTGGGGGCGCAGGGGCAGGGGAGCACGCACCAGCCTCCACAAGTGATGTTGATGATTTCTGTGACAAACAAAATGAAATCAGTAACATTTTGAAAGAACTTTTAAAAAGATAAATGAGACCTAATCATTCTTTTTAAATCTGGTTAAAGCTTAACATTTGTAATTAGATTGGCCTACCCTGTTGTATTCTAACATATCACCACTAGGGGCTATCTACGTTACTGCAGTCTGACAGTGTGCCCGCTTTGGCCTGACAGAAGAAGACCAGAGAGCACAGCTGAGTCTGAACAAAGGCAAGGTGAGGGGCGGGGCCAGTTGGGGGGAGGGGGGAGGAGGGAACAGGTCTCACATCTGCCATCTACTGGTGAAAAAAAATCTAATAAAATAAACTTGGAGATGGTAGTCGGATAAACTTCCTCATGTGACGTTCTTTGGTTTCCTTGTGCCCTGTGGCTATAAAATTGTTAATCCTCCAAACTATTTCTTCTGGGGCTAAAGTAGCTATCCTGTTTTTTAAACTTTTTATTCTAAACTTCAAGTTCTCAATAATAAAATTCAGACGGCTAATTCTAAGGCTGAGAATCTTCCTAAGGTCACGCTGAGTTAAACTGGCCCTGTGCCCTGGTTCTGGTGCCTTCCTCTGTAATACCTTGGGTATTAACTGATTCTGTCGACATCTAAGGGTGGGATTACTTTCTGAAGAATTGCAGATGGTAGCTTTAAAGGTGCACCGTGTAACTTATCTCCATGGACACATTATTGTTTTATTGCTTTGCCTGCGATAACATCTCCATGGAGACAAGCGGGAGGGGGATTTCCGAGACACCTATGGTCGAAATGGCACGGACGTTTAGTTTACCAAATCTATACAAACTTTGAGCCTTTTTTAAACTTATTTTTTACATTTGGATCGACAAATGGAAGTATCGGAGGCATTTCCCCATGATTAATAGTTTGATCTACAATACAATAAAAAACATCTTTGTGATTTATTTATCGTGTTTTCAGAGGTACCTCCAAATGAAACGATTACACTTTTGGATGCATTATTTTATCGTTATTATTTATACACAGTACCAATACGAACTGTGAAAAAAAAAACCACTCGGTATAACACGGCCTAAACTAAGAAAGAGGTTGGACACGCCCTTAAGTTTTTCGCAGTTGGAAAAAAAACTGCGTCACAAGATTACTATGCCCTAAAATACAAATAAATAAAAAATAAGAAAATTAAAATTAAAAAAACAAAACGTAACAAAGTAAAATAAAATAAATGACTATGCCCCACTGTCAATTCTTTGAAACCAAACTCTCTCTAAACATTTCTTTGGGCACATGCAGTAGTCACTAGTACTAGAGTAGAGACAGTGCTATAGTAAAAGTAGAAGTACCTGGAGAGTCCCGTGGCGGGGCATGGCTCCATATAACCGGGAGAAAGAAAAGCAGTGACGCAGATGTTCTCGCCATAGCTTTGTCTTTACACAGAGTTTTTAGCAGCTGAGGGAACATGGTGGAGCAACGATAACCAGGAAGAGCACGGTTTATATAGACGGGCCAGGGGGCGGGGCTGTAGGGGGGAGGGGCTTAGATTGAAAAAGGATATGATGACACTCTGGAAAAATACAAGAACATTTACAAATATTGCTACTACTGCCGCTACTACTATTACTACCTTATGATTCAGTTAGTACTACTTTTGGTATTGTTAGCTACTACAAATACAACTTATTTTTACTATTAGACTTAACAATATGTATAATTTTAAGTACTACTTAGTGCAACAACAACAACTACTACTACTAACCTATGATTCAGTCAATCTTTTGATATTGTTAAGCTACTACTATAACCTATTTCACTATTAGAATTAACAATATGTGTAATTTAGTACCAGTGTTACTACTACTACAGTCAGTACTACTTTTGGTAGGCAACTTACTACAACTTCTTTTTATTATTAGACTTAATATGTGCAATATTAAGTGCTACGAATACGACTAACCTATGACAGTCAGTATTACATTACCAAATACCATTCTTCTTTTTACTATTCGACTACATATGAGTAAATGTAAGTACAACTACCAACCAAATGCACTCCAGGCAAAGCAGTATTATTTTCATGAGGAGCAGGTGGCAAACCATCCACCAGAAAACTGACAGTGTACCTAGGCCTATCACGATAACCAATTTTGAAGTTTGATATAATGCTGAAGTAAATATAGACATTAAATGATGATAATAATAACAACATTATGATTATTATTATAATAATATAAACTAATTTATACCACTGACACAAAAATCCTAACGCAGAATATTCCCCCCAAAAATGTTATAAATGCACAAAAACACAAACTAAGGAATGAAACCGCAGTTCTTAGTTTACATCTGTAATGAGTCATAGACGTTATTAATTTAACCTTTTACAGCTTAAATCTTATCATATAGCCAAAAAAACAAAACAAAAGATGAACGTACATACGATAAATACTGACCACAAAAAAATATCATTCCATCTTTCATATAAGTGGATGTAGCGATTATTGTGACAGGCCTAAGTGCACGTTTGAAATAAAAACCTTCCCTGAGAAAACATCCCAACATCTGCTGATGCTTGGTGTGTCTCGTCACGTAGTTCACTGTAAAGAGGGGGTTTCATGACAGTATATTAGCAAATACGTAAGATAAAGGTAGACAGGGAAACTGCAGCAAACGAGATGCCAGATTTCATGTTGTGGCGAGCAGGCTGGCTGTGGAAAAGTGGGCGGGACTTAATGAACGTGTGCTCAATGAACGAGGTTTTATTTAAGGTTTGATATAAATTCAAGACAAAAATAAACATTTTAACCATTTATTTTTTTACCCAAACCATTAATTCCATCACAACTTGAAAAATACAAAAAGGATAAGTCTCTATTTTGTTTACATTTTTCAATTATTATTCCTGAAAGTTCCAAAATTCTCTTAAGCATAACTCGCCCATTATTTTTTAGAATGTATTTTTTTACACGTCGCAAAAAGTACCCATCCCATATACACACAATTGCATTTATACATAAGGAATAAGAACATATTGATACTTTGCAGCTGATGTCATGAATATTCCCTGGGGGGGTGAAGCTAACTAGAGGCACTGCTCTGTCTGAAGCTCTGTTACGCAAGTTAGACTTTAACTATAGCTTAAAACTAGACTGTTTTAACACGATCTGATCTGACCATAAAGAACAGACAGTTGGAACTACTGCAGGAGAGTCACAAGCTAGCTAGCATTAGCCAGCAGTTAGACACTCTCACCTAAACACGATCATGAATGCTTGTTTTGATCACAGGCTCCTGAAAATGTGTTGTTTAAATCAATTTTGTACTTTTTCCTTGAGTTTTCAGACAATCTAAAAAAAAAAAACATATCAGGCTGTGTTTGCTAATGTGTGCATTATGTCACTATAGTAACTGCTGAACATTCCGCCATAGACATACACGCGCGATGTCACCGTAAAGTATCAAGATGTACGCAAAACTAATATTTTTATTATTATTATTTCCAGTTTTCCCTCAACTTTCTCTTCACCTCTTAGCTCTGATGCGCTCCTGTTTGGTCCACGGTTTCTTTCTTAAGTGCGGCGCATCGTTGCAAAGGCTTGTGGGTAGTTTTTTTGTTTGTTTCTGCCATTGCGCTACCTGGTTGGCCCTGTGCTCTCACGTGATCGGTCGGCCTAAGACATGACTCCGAAGACGGGGTTGTGGCGACAGATGCTGGGCCCGATCTCCTCGTAGTCCTTCTTGGTGTGGCACACTTGGTAGAACTCCGGCTGAGAGAACAACGGACGAGGAATTATTCATAGGGATGCAAAAAATATTATCTAAAAACGGCCTGTACCTGATTTCTCCCCATGTATTTGAGCAAAATGTGTCTTGCCCCAGTGCAGACATATTGCGTAAGCAGCACTTGATTTCGAAATAAATCTGCTGTGTGCTGTCGGCCTCTAACTATGAAGCGAATTACTGTGCGATAATCAGGAAGTGCGCAGCTAGCATGCTAGTTGTTGTTAGCGTTACAGTCATGGCAAAACTGTTGTGAATTTTGTGAAAAGTGCTTATAAACTCATCATGGTGAATAATTAGGATGCTCTGAATGCATAAGGTAAGTGAGGGATAACTTTGGACCACTGCAAACTGTTTAAAATGAACTAGATCTGTTTTTCACGTTATTAAAATTGTTAAAAATCAGGTACAGCGCCTTTAAAATGTCATCGCCAAAATATTTTACTTAAAAATATAATATTTTCTCAGTTTTCACAATTTTAAAGCACAATTTTCTGTCAGCAGAACAAGGTTTTTATTTCTTATTTCAGGTATGTCACTTGTTTCACTTTCATTCCACTGGCAGATTTTTGCTTGACCAAGAGCACCAAAATACACCAGGAATGTTTTAAAGGTGCCTTATGTAAGTTTTGAAACGTCTGCCATCCGCTTATTTCCGTGAAGATGTTATCGCTTTGCCGGAATGTTCCACAGTATGGCATTAAACCTATCGCCGTGGAAACAAGCAAAAGAAGAGTCAGACAGTGGACAGGGAGCTGTGCGTGGATGTCACTGACAACATGTTAAACTACTCAAATAAAATTAATACTTCACCGGACACTTCTGTGTTTAGGAAAAGAGGCGTTTGTGTCTCAATGCTAACACTAACGCTAATTTTGATGTATAATAAATATTAAAACAACACCACAAGCTGAAGTATTCTACATATAAAAAGTATTTGGTAGTATTTATTTTAATTAATTTGAATTTTAATAGGTTGCTTATTTTATGTTTTCCGATTTTAATAAAAGTGACTGTTAGCTTGAGACACAGTGAGCTAGCTAGCGTGCCGTTGTGCTTATTAAATGTTAGACACTTGCAGCTACTTTTTAGCCTCATTTGAACTGCTGTAATGGACTTGTTGGACTTGTTGCCTAAATGCTTCTTAACAGTTTTGTGTCAGACGTCTATATGACGTCCTTCTGTTGTAAAGGATACTCACAGTTGAAGCCAGCATGGAGCCTCCGAACCACACGGCGTACCTCTGCATGTGATGGGTGATGACTTGGACGTCAATGGGTTTAGGCTGCAGAGACAAAACAAAAAAACCTTCTAGTATTATGTCATACAACCGGAGCTTACTTAATAACTCGTGATTTCAAACTGCATTGTACGAGTCTTGATAACAAAAAGTGTTTTCTTTCTGGTTCCGATTCACTTTTTCTGCCTAAAGACAAACTTTTAAGCCATTTAACAGAAAAAAAAACAAAAAAAACATCTGAATTCTGCGAACCAACCATCCAAACCACATGCTTTCACAGATCTCGCCATTAAAAAGACTGAAGCTGCATTTTGAATGAATTCTGACTTCTGACTCTTTACCTGGCTTTAAACCCTTAAAGGTCCTATATTGCACGAAATCGATTCTTGTGAGCTTTAAGCCATGTTATATTGCCGTTTCCTCATCAAAAACATACCTGGAGTTGTGTTTTTTTTTATTTACACATGTTTGAGTAATCCTGCATTATTAGTTTCCAAAGCTCAAAATGCTCTGTTCCACCTTGTGATGTCATGTAGTGATAGTTTTCACGTTAGCATCTACCTTTTACCTTTTGTTCAGCAGAGATTGGCAATTCCAGATCTGAAATCATCCGCATGATTCTAGTGAAGGTGTGTGGAGTTTAAAAACACATTTGAGAGAAGAATCCAGCCTAAATACGCAGGGTTTGTGTGTTAAACATGTGTGAATGAAACAAAACACAACTCCAGGTCTGTTTTTGATGAGGAAACAACATTATAACATATCAGAATAAGCTTAATATGGGCCCTTTAATTAGTTAATTTTATCTGCGTCTTTGTTTTCTGTCCAAACCTTGAGCTTGCCTCCGCTGAGCTCCTCACTGATTTTAAGCCTTGCGTCCACAGTTCTCTTCAGGTCCCTCTGCAGACGTCTCCCGAAGTCTCTGAACATGGTGGATCCTCCGGACAGCACGATGTTCTGAAGAAAGCGCGTTTACAATCGTTAGCACAGGGCGTGTTCGGATAGGCACATAAACGGTGCAGCGCTTGTTACCTTATATAGGGGGCGCCGCACGTCTATGGGGCAGTTCTGGATGACCTCGTCCACCACCTCCGAGATGGGCTGGGTGAAGTCCGGGTTGGCGAACTGGACACATGATGAACAGGCAAGGTTACAAAGTGAATTCAACTGAAAAGTAAACTTAGCCGTAGCCGTTCTGGGGCAGACAAACAGAGCAGTGACTTTGAAACTGAGCTAGCAGCGTCTCCAATTACCACTAATCACTACGTTAACGCAAGTGTGCAGCAGTAATGAGCGCGGTTTGATGGCAGAAATGCTTAAAATGAGTCTGTCAATGAGTCTGAGCAGGCTCTTTATCTATGACGTCACAATCCTGGTCATTTGAAACAGTTTTGTGAAGCTCAGAGGCCTTTTTACAGAGGATAACAAACTGTCGTGAATGAAGTGAAATATAACTTCTTTTTAATGAGGGAACAATCTAACAGGTGAAAAAAGTCAATTTTGTGTTTATTTAAATGTAAATTGTCCCCATTCAAATAAACTTAATTAATAATAATAATAATAATAATAAATTGTATTGGGCATCTTCATATCCAATTGGTTTATTATTTTGCAAAGGTAACATACATAACATGGTACAATACAAATATTTGAATAATACATTAGGTTCATATGATTTGCCATTTTCCCAAGTAGCATTAAAAAGCAGTATTTTCAGTGAGTAGTACTTCAAGCCGATATGAGCGTTACCTCCGGGTGGAAGAAGATCTCCGGCCCCAGGAAGCGCTCGTACCCCACGTCGATGCTGAACTCCTTCTTGGTGATGGCGTTGACCCCGGTGTGCTGCTTGATCCACTTGGAGCCGTCCGTGTCGTACTTGTTGAATTCTTTGACCAGGTCTGGGCACACGTAGCTGAAGCGCTCCTGAACACACAATACAGCAATGTCCGTGAGGTAAAGTGGACAATTGACTCCTTAGCTAATTTAAAAAAAAAATGTTAAATCCATTTTTGTTAGTGTTATTCTTAAGTATTCAAAAACAGAATTACAGTATATTTTAATTACCATATTTTAGTATAAGTCGCACCCCCGACCAAACTATGGAAAAAAAAAGTGCGACTTATAGTCCGGAAAATACGGTAATCCCAAAAGTACTGATATGGAAAAATAAAAATCACATACATATTAGGGTTGTCAAAGGCATCTAAAATCAGATACTAATCAATACCAAAACTAGCACCGAAACTAGCTACTCATTTGAGCTGGTATCAGTACAAAAAAGTCCCATTCCACACTACACTGCGTTCTACCCTCTCTCTTCCAAACGTTCCTTCCATTCATCCACTGTGTACTCCATTCCTCACAGTCTTGCAGTAGCAGTAGCAGTAGCAGTAGCAGTACCTTGACGGCCTTGGCGGTCTCCAGGCTCTGCTCCGGGGGGATGCCCACCTCCCTCTCTCGGAGCAGCTGTTGGATGAAGTAGGTGATGTCCCGGCCCGCGATGGGGATGTGCTTTATACAGCTGCCGATCACGTAGCCCTCAGCCTGAAACGCAACAGGACCGGGGTCAGTACTGCTCTCCCACGCCAACGACTCTGTGTGTCATGCGAGAGTTTTAGAAATCTATTTTTTTTTAGTAATGCAGTAATGCAACTACTTACAAGTGAGCATTAAACATTACTAGGGCAAGTACTGTATTTTCTGGAGTATAAGTCGCAACGGAGTATAAGTCGCACCAGCCAAAAAATGCATAATAATGAAGAAAAAAAACATATTTCACATAAAAATCGCATCTGAGTATAAGTTGCCCTGGCGAAACTATGAAAAAAAGTGCGACTTATAGTCCGGAAAATACGGTAACTATAATCGAATTACTCCAAAAATGTGTGTAATCCATAGAACTGTGTCGTAAAGGTGTAAAAAGATAAACAGATAGCACAGATTGTCATCTTTTGGTGTCAGATGCTGTGAACCAAAACGCCAAAATACAAAAAACTGCGTCGCCTCTGCTTGACGTTAGGTTCTATAACATTTTTATTTAGTGTGAAGAATTCATGCTTTTTATAAGTTGGTTCCTGAGCAGTACGTTTCCTTTCATTGAAAGTAACTAGTAATCAAAAATCAAACTACTTTTGAAATAACAGTAGTTACTTTTAGAAGGAGTAGTCAGTCAGTAATCAGACACTGGTGACCACAGCATTTCCGTCATGGATCAAAAACATTCAGGCTACAGTATCGATCACATATAGATAGAAACAGGAGGTGTGTGTGTGTGGGTATGGGTGTGTATTCGTACCACGGGGATGACATGAGTGACCCCATCCCCGCTGTCGATCACCGTCCCGGTCAGCGTCCTCTCTCCCACCTGCCGAGACGTCCAGGAGGCAGCCAGCGCCAGCACAGCCTGAACAAACGCAATTTGAAAATGACATATTAATACAAAATGTTAAAATGTAAAGAATATGACTATGTAGCTATGTAGAAACGCAAGAACGATGCTAAGGCCACATGCGACTAACAGTAAAGATGGGAGGAGGGAATGTGCGGTTGTTTTGAAGAAGCAATTAAAACAGCAAGCGACAATAAAGGACCTCCTCCGTAATTTACAACCCATAAATTTGTGTTGTTTTTATTGCATGTATTGTGTGTAAATCATTATTATAATTTTCCAAGTACAGATAAGAGTGCCGTTTTTGATTTGTGCAGAAATTCACCTGTGTATCCCAGATCGTAAGAACAAGAAATATGTGGATTAAATTAGATAAAAAGAATGATACTACATGTACATAATACTAAAAACTGTAAAAATTTAGATAAAAAAACACTAAAACTGAGTGTTAAGGCCCAAGTAGAGTAGTGCTATCCCGACCTATCAATTTTGTATTTATTTTTATTTTTTTATGACCTTTTAAGTGGAACTAAACACCTTAACTCCGTCCACAACCACATTTCGAATAGAGCTGCTAAACTGGGCAACACCTGGAGGACTAAAGGGGAGAGTGAGGAGGGAGAAGGGGCATAGTCTGGGGGTATAAAGAACAGTGTGATTGGTCTAACAGGTATCCACACTTCAAATTCCGCCCCCTGCAGGCAGGTGTTTGTAATCAATACCTTTCTGTAACCAGGGCAGTCTTGCGTGATGTCACCAAGCACTTAAAATTGCAGAGGCCGCTGAAGGCAACACACACTCGTTTTTATAGATTTACTTTATTACAAAAAACTATTGAAACACAGAAGTGGTAGAAAAAAAAAAAGTTTAGTTCCGCTTTAAAGACGCGTGAGCCGTACCTGCACGGCGATGTAGAGGCCTGGGACGTTGAAAGACTCAAACATGATCTCAGCCGTGTACTCCCTGTTCTCCGGGGTGTTCAGGGGAGGCTCCGTCTGTTGCACACAGCACAGTCCAATAAGAAAGCAAGCACACGTACATTTAATCACATGACCTATCCAGACAGATTCAAGGTCAAAGTTAGACCAGTGCGCTGTCTGCATCGAATTATTAAGCGTTTAAAATTAACTACTTCTGTTTTTCACATTTTTAAGACAGTAAAAATCAGGTACAGAGCCTTTAAGTGATAACTAAACAAGGTTAACAAGGTTTGAGGAATTTGTATTTGATAGACAATAGAACAATCCAGAATCAGCAGGCCTCACCAGGAGGAAGTAGTGGTCTTCAGGTTCTGCCCGCAGATACTTGAAGATGATCTGCTCCATGAAGCGTTCCATCAGGTCCCAGTCCTCCACTATGCCGTGACGAATGGGCCACTGCAACAGAGAACCAACCGCACTCTTAAACGGGCTCATCTACAGGCTTTTACTGTGAGTTTTAAATATTAATAAACATTTTTCACTAACTCAGCAATATTCAATTCAATTTTATTTATATACACAACTTAAGCCGCCCAAAGTGCTTCACATAAACAACAAACAAACAAAAACAGATATACATAAAATGGGACACATAGGCAATAAAACAATAAAACACCAAGATATCCTGCCGAGCTAGAACCAAATACCAGGGAGAAGATGTCTGGTCTTTAACTGCTCTACAGACTGAGAGGATCTAACAGGCAGAAGGAGGTTGTTCCATAGTGTGAGAGAAGAGAAGTTGGTTAGGTTCACTTGATAACTTAAAGAACCTGTGCAAAATTGAGGTGGAGGGAAGGTTTAGGATTCTATGATGATTCTATGCAGATGTTTAACCTAACCTTCTACACATTTAGCAACCCGGAACGGATCTAACTGAAAACGATCGAGAAAAGATGGAACGTCAACAAATATCTGAATCTGATTGGTCGAAGCGTCACAAGAGAGAAACAAACTATCACCAAAAATTTAAAAATAGTCTATATTTCAACTAAAATGGGCTGAGATCTCTGCGTTGCGATGTTTGTTTTGGTTCATTTGGGCGCTTCACTTCTGGCTTCTGCACAAACCACAATGCTCCTCTGTGATTGGACTGAACTGGTTAACCGGGAAAATCACAACAACGGAGACTGTATAGATGGATTTTCGGGAGTTTGCAAACTCACAAATATCGCAAGAATTCAACAACGTGGTTTATGGTTAATCTCTGTACTGGGCCTATACACATGAAGCAAAAACTGGTATCAAGTTCAGTGCGTTCTCTGTCAAGACACAAAATACAGAAGGTAATTTCTATATTGTCTAGAAGCGGCTGTACCTTGGTGGCATAGGAGGGTTTGTCGATGGCTTCGTCTCCAATGTAGAAGTCCAGATCGTCCACTCCCTTCATCATCCTCCGCTGAGCCTGGTCCCCCACTTTGGCCGACTCTTTGATTGCGATACCTGTCACATACATTTATACACAGTTATTATCACATGAAATAACCAACAGTCCAATCCCAGGAAGAAATATATTTTAAAACAACACCTAAAAATTCCATCCAAAATGCAGAGACAATTTAGAACAAGGAACACATTTTTCTGACAGTTTAAACATAAATTAAACAAAATACAGGTGTTGTCTTTTATTATTTTACGGAATTATGTCGACGTATGTCACATCTGCTGCCTGTGTCCGACCAAGAAGTAAAAATATAAATTTCACCCCATTTTCATTTTTTCTCTGTTTTTATCTGTAAATAGTCTCTGCTTTGTTTGAAATGTCTCAAATGAATACTGTCTTGTAATGTCAAATAATATGTATTAGGGGTGTGCTAAAATATCAAACGTTTCAAGACAATGTTTGAATTATATCCATTGTACCAACTCCTAGGCCCGTCATGATAATTACTATATTGATTTATCGTTTAATATGTGATAGATGGAACAATAATTTCTGGGGGTCAATATTTTATCTAAAGTGTTGCATTCATTTATCATTTATCTATTGCAGTTTGTGTTTGTGTGTTTTTTTGGGGATAATTCTGGTTTGGTTTCAATATTATCGTTTATCATCTATATTTTCTTCAGCCATATTTCGTTCTTTAAAATGTGTTATTGTGACAGACCTATTAACTCCATATTCATGTTGAAGCTACTTGCTGACACACTGGTTAATATGCACTGTCCTAATTGAATTAAATAGGCCTGTGATAATGATTATATCGACTTATCGTTCATTAAATTATAGATGGAAAGATCACTTTTGGGGGTCAGTATTTATTGTGTGTAACTTTTCTTTTACTGGTGGGACATTTTGGGTTATTTTTTTCCAATATGATAAGATTTGAATTATGAACTTCTATGACTCATTATAGAGCCAAACTAATTACTTAAGTGTTGCGTTTTGCTGTTTATTTCTTGCAGCTCGTGAATACGTTTTTGGGGATAATTCTACTTCGGTTTGGTTCCAATATTATCGTTTATTGTCTATATTTTCTTTAGCAATATATCCCACTTCAAAATTTGTCATTGTGGCAGACCTACAATTGAATAAATAAACAAAAATACAAATGGGAAATAGATCAAAATTATCCAGGAAATAATAAATGTCTTTGTTGACATGTTACTCACATGACGGAATGATGAACTGTGGCTCTGTGTTTCCAGCATAACCGAGCTTTGTGTACCTGCAAAATGGACGTCAATTTAATCAAGTCAGATTTCATTTCAAGCAGGGGACAATACAATTTTGACAGAGGCTAAAATGGCTTACTGACTTTTTACTCAATCTGCTGTTCGTTTACAGATTATATATAAATCACATTACTATGTTTAAACTAAATTAGGTCTTAATAAAGTAGCATACAAAATGTCGTTATGCTACTTCTGGTTTCCTAGCCATGTACAAATATATGAAAATACATGGAAGTTAGGAAGCAATCCAGGAAGTAGCATTAGCATTAGCCGGCTACATTCCCCACCAGTCTAAAATATAAACAGTAAAGCTCTAAGAAAGCCATTTTAAGTGATCCTTCTATCAATTTGTTGTCGTTTATTGGAAAAGTCACAGAATTAAAGGTGGTGGAAGACAAGGGACACGTAAACGCCTTCCTGGCCGACGGAGAGCAGCGGCACTGGGCGTTAGCTGCAGTCTGACAGCCGCTGCCTGTGTGTACGTGGGGAGCGGATCCGGGCTAATGCTAATGCTAACTAGAATGTCATTTTTGGTGACTTACCCCGTGCCACAGTCCACTACACAAGCCGGGAGCCGGCCCGCCATGGCTGCTGCGTTTACCTCGGGATGTTAATAACTACCGTATCTGATGATTGTCTAAATACGCAGTGCAGTCATTTATATTGAAGCTTGAATGAAGATTTTGTCATTAAAATTAATCATTTTTCGCTCATTGGTTTAGCGCTGGCGCATCACCGTTTGAGCAGCGCTTCCGGGTACTGCCAGATTTCTTCTTCACCGGTCTTTACGCGTGAATCAAACGTGACAGCACCTCCATGTGGCGAAAGACTTTATTCACGCCACATGGAGAGAAATTTGTCCTTAAAGCAGTCCTATTATACAAAATCGACTTTTCAGAGCTTTTAACCATGTTACAATTGTTTCCACTCAACACTTACTCACCCAAAGTTGTACTGGAGTGATTCGAGCATGTTAGAGTTTAATTGCTTATTTTCAAGACGCCATATTGCCGATCAACCCCCGTTTTCACCGCCACCGGCACACGCCCACTGCTCTGAACTTACTCCAGTTTTGGTACAAATTCCACTGCTAGCGTGACGTGCAGCTATCCATCGAAGGTAGCGACAACTGCGCGGCTTTTTGTTGTGATGATGACGTTTATGGCATTGTGCATCGCAATTTTCTAACGCGGGAGTCAGCGGACTTCTTTCTTTTATTAAGTCGTTTTACATGAATATTGCGATTTAAAATGTATAAATTATAACTATAGGCGTGTAGCAGACACAAGCACAATAGGTCTACAGTGATATTAGTTACACACAGCAGGGCTTAATGGGTGCACTCCATCCATTTTAAACTATAGGCTTTGTATCACATGACGGCAGCCAGTCAACCTTCAGTCAGGTTTACAGTATCCACAATGGAACAACTGCAAGGTTTTTCATCACTGTGGGTTCTTCTGAGTATATCCACAGTCACCTTTAGGGCACATTTCTGTCAGCCTTACAAACAGCGGCTGAATGGGCTTTCACCTGTGAGTGGTGTCAAATAAAACGTCCCTGAGAGTTTGTTATTCTTCTTCTTTGCCTCCAGACAATGGGAATGAGCCAAAATAAATAAATAAAACTTGGAAGTAGCTAAAGTGAGACTTTTAAGTCCTCCTTAAAGAGCGGGTATTAACTGCTAACATATAATATATTTAGATGGGCATGTTACCTTTATTGTTTTGAAAACGCATTAAGATGTTTAACAGCCCTTTATTGTGCAAAATTGACTCATGTGAGCTTTTAGTCTTGTTATATTGTTACCTCAAAAACATACCTGAAGTTGTGTTTTGTTTCATTCACACGTTTGAGTAATGAGTAGTTTGAGTAGTAATGTTTGTTTGTTATTAGTCTGTCTACATCTC
>JACM01060475.1:0-12115 GCA_000787095.1 Periophthalmodon schlosseri
GACTCTACATGACTCTACATGACTCTACCTGACTCTATGTGACTCTATGTGACTCTATATGACTCTATATGACTCTACATGACTCTATATGACTCTATGTGACTCTGTGTGACTCTATATGACTCTACATGACTCTACATGACTCTATATTACTCTATATTACTCTATATGACTCTATATGACTCTACATGACTCTATATGACTCTATATGACTCTATGGGAGACTCACTGTTTTTAAAGTCCACTTGATGAAAAAGTACTGCACTCAGAATTTCCCACAATGCATCTTGAAAAGTAGTAAGCATCAGTGGCCACTAACCCTATCCGGACAATATAGACCACAATGCATTGTGGTGGACAGAGACAGGTCTTTAACTGGACACAACACGACTGAATGAAGCAGATAGAAGCTCTGGTTTATCTCACTGTGGATCCTGATTATGAATAAAACACTCTGAAATAAACCGTTATGGTGTAAAGGTGCTAGCGTTAGCTGCTTTAGCTCGAGCTGTAAACAGAGCGAGAATTTTATCTCAGACAAAACATTTTTAAAATCCAGTCCGTTTACGTGAGCTCCATTTTGACAAAAACTTGTGAGATTATTATTAGTCCATAAAGACTTGTGCCAGTCCAATCTGATCAGTATTTATGACACAAATCAGGTTTTATCAGAGTTTAAACTTTAGATGTTTTTTCACCCAGAGCCACATGACCTGAGTCACATGACCTGAATGTAGTGAGCTGAGTGTCTGAATCTCTCTGTGAATGAGGCTCTATAGAGTCCACTAAAGAGGTCAGGTCTGTGGAGTGAGTGAGGGGTCAGGGGCTGGGGGGACATTCGGACACAGCCCAGGTCAACAAATCTCCAATCTGACAGTTGCCCCAAGTGCTTATAAACTCATCATGGTGAATCGCATAAGGTGTCTACAAAGCTCAAAATGCTCTGTTCCACCTTGTGATGTCATGATGTGGTAGTTTTCAAGTTAACAGCTCCTTTTACCTTTAGTCCAGTAGAGATTGGCAACTCCAGGTCTGAAACCATCCAAATTATTCTAGTGAAGCATTACAATTGTTCTCAGTTAAAGTTATATTAGATTTGAACATGTTTAACTTGTATCTGGGGTCACAGAGAGGTCACGTTTATGGAATTTTTAATCAAAATCTTCTTTAAAATGAACTAGTTTATATTTTAAAACTGTAAAAATCACAGCTCCTTTCATGAAGTTAGAGTGAAGGCAGCATAACACATCTCCAGGTGTTTGTGGAGAGAAAGCTCCATTAGAACATGGCCGAAAGCTCAAAACCACTGACCGTCTCTGTTTAACCCCTGTTTTCTCTGGTGTGGCTCCGAGTGCTTCTTTCAGGGAGAACAAAGACACTGACCCGGACCATGACGAACTGTTTCAGACGGCTTCAGTTTCGTTTATTCTTATTTCTAGCATTTGCCAAACTCTGAGGAGAATTTCATGCTTTTTGGGGTTTTTTTTTTCTGAACTCCACTCAAAGATATTTTCACTTCCAAAAACGAAAAAAAAGTATTGGAAAAATAGTGAACCTGTCAGATTATATCCACGAGTAATCTTTAATCTCTAATTTTCAAGACGCCATTTTGTCGATCTACCTGTTTTCACCTCCACCGGTACACGCCCACTATAACGTACACGCCCACTGTGACGTACGCACTTCCTTCTCCAGTTTTATTTTCTTAATCGGTGATACTCGTAGAATTCAGCAGCGCCGCGTAGTCATTTTGGTACAAATGAAAAAAAATGGGCTGCTCGCTAGTGTGATGTGCAGCTATGCAGCCATAGGGGGCGCCGACAGCATGCGGCTCTTTGTTGTGATGACGTTTACGGTGACGTCAGCTCCCACTGGACACCGCAGTTTTCTATCGTGGAAGTCAGCGGACTTGTTTCTTTTATTAAGTCGTTTTAGATTATTAATGTGTAAATTATAACATAATGATCCACAGAGGTCAGAGGTTAGAACTATAGAGACACAAGCTCAATAGGGCGGGTTTAAACTAATAATGCCCAACATAAAGTGTCCTCTGGTTTAAATGGAGTCTATAAACAAAAAATAAAAATGGAGTAGCACTCAAAGTCCCAAAGTTCACAGACAAAGGGAGGAACACAGCGTCCAAAATGGCTCCCCAAATAAGGAGCTCAAACAGTGTCTAAAATACTAACTCTCTCGCTGTTGTCATTCTTGGTACAACAATAATGAATCACAGCTCATAAATGCCGCCTACAGGACACATCGGGCATAACGCCAACAACGCCAGCCCAGAAACACACAGTCCACCAGCACACGCAGTATAAACAAATGTTTGGGCATTCGCAGTGGCGCTAACAGTGACATCTGCTCTGGTTCAGGAAGTACATTTTCCATTCGTTTTTCCCATAGACATTTTGAAAAAGACATCGAGGAGGTTAACCAGCTACGTGCTAACTATTATCCATAACAGTTATTGGCACATGTAAAACGTAAGATTCAGGGGATTCGAGAGCAGCAGAAAACAGCAGCGGAGAGCGGTGAAAGGAGGAGAGGGAGATGAGTTTTCTTTGGAGGAATGACAGACTTTTGTGCGGCTGGAGAAGGGGTTTTGGGGGTTTCAGGGTTTCCGGGGTTTCGGGGTTTTCGGGGTTTTCGTCCTCAGACACTTCAGCACTGGGGGCACTGACATGTTGGAGTGGTCAGCGTATTCATCTTATTCAGGAAGTTGCTGTGGGCGCATAGACTGTATATATAAGTGGACATAGCTAACCTGCTAGCCGCCGCGTTACAAACAGGAAGTGATCATGAGCGCGCTTCTGGCTCCATAAACTCTGGCTCCAATTCACTTTACATTGAAAAACTGTGAACTGAACTCGGCTCCAGATTGGCCCCTATAACTGCTCTAGCCTCGATGAGCTTCATTTGGAGCTGAACGCTGTGGGTGACGTCACACTCACTTAGTCCACTTCTTTATACAGTCTGTGGTCTAGACCCAAACTTATCTGTTCCTAACCCTGATCCTAACCCTAACTTTAACCTGATGTGAAAAATATATCGAATATATCGTCATAAATCAGCATTCTTGAGCCTAAACACTAAAACAAAATGGCTGCTGTTTGGCGTTACTGTGTTTGGGGTAAAAATGGCCGCCCAGACGCATCAGCGGAATGTCAAAGAAAGAAAAGAATGTGTTTTTGTTATAATTTTAGGTCTAAATTCGCTTTGTGTTTTAGACTCAGGTGAATAGGAAAACACTGTGAGTTGCCATGGTTGCAAAGTGGGTTGTCCCACTCCCGGACGAAATGCCAAGCTTTTAGGGAGTCCCGGTTTGCAGATTTTGTGAATGACGACAAATGGGTGAGTAGGCAGAGATATGGGCATGAATGTGTAATGTAGTGAGGGAGCTGTTCTGGGCAGGACTGAGGAACGAGGCAGTCAGTAATATCTCCATGAAAACCCTTCACCAGGAAAGCTACACAGTGCATCTTTAAACAGGCCCAGGCTTTTTCTGATCTCTGTTCTAATGTAGTTTCCTCATCACAGACCTGGAGTTGTGTTTTGTTTCATTCAAAAATGTTTAACACGCAAACCCTGCAGATTTAGGCTGAGTTCTTCTCTCAAACTGAAAACACTCTGCTCCACCTTATGATGTCATCAAGTGGTAATACAGGAAGTGCTACATTGTGTTTTTAAACTCCACACACCTTCACTAGAATCATTTGGATGATTTCAGCACTGGAATTCAGCCAATTGCTACTGAACTAAAGGTAAAAGGAGATGTTAACTTGAAAACTACCACTTCAAGACATCACAAGGTGGAACAGAGCATTTTGAGCTTTGGAGATGTAGACAGGCTAATAATAAAGAGTTACTCAAACATGTGTGAATGAAACAAAACAGAACTCCAGGTCTGTTTTTGAGGAGGGAACAACATTATAACATGGCTTAAAGCTCACAAGAGTCAATTTGTGTCATATAGGACCTTTAACAGTTTGTGTGTGTCTGTGTGTGTGTGTGTTCGGTGAGTCTAACCTCCTTCAGCGTTCCACACACAAACACACGTGTCACTCAGCTCAGACAGGGGTCGGATTTCCATAAACAAACTGATCCCATCGGCTTTTACGGAAAAACCTCGTCCGTCCCACACCACACGACCCGGGACCCGTAGAAGCTCAGCGCTCATCTGTCATCAGCTAAGTGAGTTTTACTCCAGAGGAAATTAGGTTATTCTTTAAAATCTAAACTAAACAAACCACAGCTTACAAGACAATTAGTGAAATCTGTCCAACCATCTCTCAAAGAACAGCATCAACACAGACAGATGAGACTAACATGTTTACATTACAACTATAGAACCAGGCTGGTGCTAAGTGAAAATGAGCTAACAGAGCATTTGAGCTCTTAAAGAGGGGGTATTTACTTCTATGGGGTATTAAAGAGGGGATATTTACTTCTATGGGGTATTAACTGTAACACATAACATATTTAGATCACCATGTTTCCTTTTATTGTTTTGAAAATGTTATATTCACCCAAAACAACGTATTAACATGTTTTATAAGTTTCATCATTGCTCTCCTCTCCACATCACATCAGGTTTGTCAAGTTGCTGTGTACAGTTTTGTACCATGTTTTTGTATATTTATGTAGAATTGTCGTGTGGGAGCATGGGTGACGTAGGCTTGTGGGCGGAGCCTTGGTAAATGGTAAAAGGTCACATTTTTATACAGCGCTTTTCCACCTTCAAACTCCATACACCTTCACACTATAATCATTTGGATAATTTCAGCCCTTGAATTGCCGATCTCTACTTCAAGTCTCTCAAAGCGCTTTACACCAAGGAACCACTCACCCATTCACACACACATTCATACACCAGTGTACGCAGACACTGCTAACCGTCGTCTGTGTACACTGGTGTATGCTAACCGTACTGCTAACCATAAGGAGGGCTTGAATAGGGCCTGGGAGAGATCACGAGATTACTTAAACATGCATGGATGACATCTAAAACCTCTTCAGGCGTGTTTTGCCACTACGTCTGAAGAATGTCAGGAGAGTGTCACTGTCTGCTCTCGCTGCTGACCTCCAGGCTCTGCAGCAGTTTTTATCCCGTGGCTGTACTAAACCCTTGAGGGCCTTTGCCTTTTGAGAAACTTCTTTTTTCAAACATATTTCTGTCTGTGTTGAGGTCGTGGATGGAGTCAGATTTTAAAAGCCTCTGTGATTTTTGACGTCACTTGTTCAGTTCAAAGGCTGGAACAGAAGGCCACGTCTGTCACCCTCAGGACCCTCGAGGAGCCTCATTTTTACATGAACATAAAATCCACGTAGATAAACATGTTTTTCTACTTTCAAAACTCAGATCTCTTCTTGTACTTCCACTCACACATGTGCAGACTTTATATATGTGATGCATATGTTTTACATTATAAGGATAAAAGAAAACACGAATTAAACCATAAAACATGGGGAAAAAAAAGATATTTTTTAAATTAAAAGAGTGAAGTGGGAAACTTGAGCTAAAAGTAATAAAGCCTAATATATGTCCATATATGTCCATAATGCAACGAGGAAACAACATTTGATGGATTATTGCGTTTTGAATGAAAAAACAAAACAATACAAAAAAAAACAACTCCCCACCGACCCCCATTTTAAACACTGACGTTCATTTTAAACAATGACCTCTATTTTAAACACGTCATGACTAAAACATAATAAGATGAATTCTAATAGAAATCAGGACAAAACTGCTCTGATTGTTTTGGTCTGAAGGTAAAGATGGACTGTGAGTCCAGCACAGACACTGTGACCCTATGACTGCCCCCCTGTGGCCACTGTGTGAACACATTAGTGTCAAAACAAGTATCCCTCAAACAACAACGTCTCCTCTCTGGTTGGCTGACACAGTAAGCCTATGTTTTTTTGATATTTTTTGATGTGTCAAAGTGTCACAAAGACAGAGAGCTGCACAGGTCATTTTTCACAGCAACCTAAAGTAAAGAGTAAAGGCTGGAGTAAAGAGGAGACTCTCAAAAGGATCTCAGAAGCAAAGATGAGGAGGAGGAGAGCTCAACTCATGGACTGAAAACTAAAGATGGAGGTGCACAGCAGACAGACACAGGGTCAAAGCTGAGAGGTCATCAGGGCATGAAACTGACCCATGAGTCACTGAGGACCAGACAGCGTACACCATCACCGACCATGAGTTCTTCACCTCTACACACCTGACAAAAGAACCCCTCGAAAACACACTGACCTTTGTGGAAACATAAAGATGGAGCAAACCAGAGACACCTCCACATCAGTCTGAAGTCACTCTGGTCTCATACCTGGTCTAAAGCATTTCACCCAGAGAGGACATGAAACATCTACAGCCACATCCCACTCTGTGTACACCTGCGCGTCTGAATGACAAGAAGGTCTAAGTCTTTTGGTGAGTTTTGAAACATAATCATATGACTCTATTCTCTAACCTCTGTTCTAATGTTGTTTCCTCATCACAAACAGACCTGGAGTTGTGTTTTGTTTCATTCACACAGGTTTAACACACAAACCCTGCATATTTAGGCTGAGTTCTTCTCTCAAACTGAAAATACTCTGTTCCACCTTGTGATGTCATGTGGTAATACAGGAAGTGCTCCACTGTGTTTTTAAACTCCATACACCTTCACTAGAATCATGTGGATGGTTTCAGCCCTGGAATTGCCAATCTCTACTGAACTAAAGTTAAAAGGAGCTGTTAATTTGAAAACTACTACTTCATGACATCACAAGGTGGAACAGAGCATTTTGAACTTTTGAGATGTAGACAGACCAATAATAAAGTGTTACTCAAACATGTGTGAATGAAACAAAGCACAACTCCAGGTCTGTTTTTTGAGAGGGAACATCATTAGAACATGGCTTAAAGCTACAAGAGTCAGGTTGTGTCATATAGGGCCTTTAAATGTCAGTGTTTTCTATATTTTTGCATTTAATTTTGAGTTGAACTGGATTTTAAAAGTATCAGTTCATTTAATCTGATGTGAATCTACATAATTAAATAGAAGTTATTAACGAGAGTCTGATTATTTTCTGCTTTGTGTATTTCCTCGTCGGGTTTTAAATGAACCAAAGATACCATCGGTCATTATTCACACATTTTACAATCTCTCATTATCAACTGAGCAGAGTGAGAGAACGCAGCCAGAGTCAAGTCTTCAGCTCGGACAAGGACAGACTCCACTCTACTCTCACTCCTCTTTCACTCCTCTTTCATTCCTCTTTCACTCCTCTCTGACTCCTCTTTTACTTCTCTTTCATTCCTCTCTCACTTCTTTTTCACTCCTTTCATTCCTCTTTTACTCCTCTCTCACTTTCCCTCCTCTGACTCCTCATTCACTCATTTTTCACTCCTCTTTCATTCCTCTCTCACTTCTTTCACTCCTTTTTCACTTCTCTTTCACTCCTCTCTGACTCCTCTTTCACTCTTCTCTCACTCTTTCATTTCTCTCTCACTCCTCTTTCACTCCTCTTTCATTCCTCTCTCACTTCTTTCACTCCTTTTTCACTTCTCTTTCACTCCTCTCTGACTCCTCTTTCACTCTTCTCTCACTCTTTCATTTCTCTCTCACTCCTCTTTCACTCCTCTTTCATTCCTCTCTCACTTCTTTCACTCCTTTTTCACTTCTCTTTCACTCCTCTCTGACTCCTCTTTCACTCTTCTCTCACTCTTTCATTTCTCTCTCACTCCTCTTTCACTCCTCTTTCATTCCTCTCTCACTTCTTTCACACCTTTTTCACTCCTCTTTCACTCCTCTCTCACTCTTCTTTCATGTTTTGAAATTCAACCAGAGAAACAAACCATTAGTGTGAGGAGATAAAGAGTAAACAGCAAAAACAACTGAGACTGTGCAGCTGATGTCATCCACATTCCCTGGGGGTGTGATAATAACTGGAGGCACTGCTCTGTCTGGGGCTCTGTTACTCAAGTTACACTTTAATCTGATCTTTGTTTTAACACAATCTGACCACAAAGAACTGACTTAGCTGAACTACAACAGGTGAGTTGATCTGTGCTGTTTAAAGAAGTGGACTAAGTGAGTGTGACGTCACCCACAGTGTTCGGCTCCAGTCAAATGAAGCTCATCGAGGCTAGAGCAGTTATAGGGGCCAATTTGGAGCCCAGTTCCAACCATGAGTATCATAGCAACCAAAGAGCCAAACAAGAGCGAGGCTGTTGAAGGTAATGCCCCTTCCCACCCACACCACTGATTTAGCAGGGAGCAGGGGCTTAGCAACACTGTCAATCAAACCTGTTGCTAATGCTAGCGAGAGCAACTTCGGGGAAAGAAGGCAGCTGATTTGTCTGTTATTAATGTTCATATCTTGATTTACAGACACAAAAGTGAAATAAAAACCCCAGGATAATGTAGAGCGGATTAATACGAACATTTTAAGATCAAAATGACGAGTCTGACAGCAGCAGTTACAGAGAGAAGGAGCCACATTTTTACTCAGAAAGTGACTTGGAGCCAGAGTCGATGGAGCTGGAAGTGCGCCCATGATCACTTCCTGTTTGGAACACGGGGGCTAGCAGGTTAGCTATGTCCATTTATATACACAGTCTATAGGCTGTGGTGATGTCATCGGGGGCTCCACGTATCATGTTTTTTCATCATTCAACAGTTTAATTTTTCTGTTCATTTCAGTTCAGTTTGAAAGATGAGGGAAACAAGGCTCTTCTTAAATGTCAATAATGAGTTTGTAGATAAGTTGAAAGGTCAAGAGGAGTTGAAACACAAGCTTAAAGGTCCTGTATCTGATTAGTCCCATTCACAAACAGCCAAACAACTCACGGCTCAGATCTGGCTGTGAGGAACAACTGTGTGAATCAGAGGAGATACAACAACACAAAAGATCTATTTATGCTACATGTAAGATTTTAATTTTAAATCCCATAAACGTGACCCTCCTGTGACCCCAGATATGAGCTAAACAGGTTCAAAACTAATATAACTTTTACTGATAACAATTATAATCCTGATTATTATTTATTCTTAATTAAATTTGACATGATGTCATTTATTTCTGTAATAATTTGGTCTTTTGGTTCAAGACAATTATCCAATCAGAAAGCAGAATGGTCAGTTTGGTCAGTTTAGTCAGTTTGTCTCTTAGCAACAAGCTTTCACGAGGAAATAACCAAACTGTCCTCTCTGCACTGAAAGATAATTTAATATTTAATGTAATAAACCTGCCTCCCTAGAGTTTTATGGGACAGTATAACTTTAAAGGTTATTTTCTCAAAATACATTTCCCCCATTGGACAAAAGGATAACACTTTAAAGTAGCTCCTGCACTGACCAAACTTTACAATATTAGACTTAACAACATTTGGATGAAACAAACAGAAACAAACAGAAGGATTTGTTGACGTCTAATTCAGGTCTGATTTATTAAAGTTTAAACTCCAAAAAATGAGGCATTTGTTCAGTGAGAGTTTGTTTTCTCAAATACTAAATAAGATAGTTAATAATCCCCAATAACAAAAAGAGGCAAGACATTTAAACCTGGCTCTTTTCATGTTTCTGTTTTGAATGTCCCAAAAATGGTCAGTTTTGTCAGTTTTTACTATAGATTGTTTATATAAATGGACATAGCTAAGCTGCTAGCCGCCACGTTCCAAATAGGAAGTGATCATGAGCGCGCTTCCATCTCCATTGACTCCAGCTCCATCGACTCCGGATCCATCGACTCCGGCTCCATTGACTCCGGCTCCATCGACTCCGGCTCCAGTGGTGCAGACAGGAAGGGGCGTTACCTTTAACAGCCTCCCTCTGGATTGGTTCGTTGGTTACTATGATACTTGCGGTCAGAACTGGGCTCCAAATTGGCCCCTATAACTGCCTCGAGCTTCATTTGACTGGACTGGTCACACTCACTTAGTCCACTTCTTTATACAGGCTATGCCAAGGACACACTGAGCAGGAAGCTGGGAGTTGGAATTGCACCGCCAACCTGTGGGTCAGTGGATCTGTCCACTCTACCATTGATGTTTATGTGAGAGCGGGATTCGAACCTCCAACCTTCAGACCAGAGGACACTCGCTCTATGGACAGATGTATTTTCTAATGTGAGGTTTTATTTTTCTCAGTTGTGAATATTTAAAAACAGCTCAATAAAAGTCATTTATATTTAACAGGTATTGAGTCAATGCAGTGCAGCAGTGGTCGGTGGTCAGGGGGGAGAGGGGCCGGTGGTCAGTGGTGAGAGGGGCCAGTGGTCAGGGGGGTCTTTGGTCACTCTACTCTAGTCACAGAAACAGTCAGATCTAATGTCATACAGTTAATTCTGGAAACAGAGTTATACAGAGTTATATACAGTTATACAGAGTTATATAGAGTTATATAGTTATACAGAGCTATACAGAGTTCCATCCATCCATCCATTTTCTTCCGCTTATCCGGAACCGGGTCGCGGGGGCAGCAGTCCAAGTAGGGACTCCCAGACTTCCCTCACCCCGGACACGTCCTCCAGCTCCTCCGGTGGGACCCCAAGGCGTCCCCAGGCCAGCCGAGAGACATAGTCCCTCCAGCATGTCCTGGGTCTCCTTCTGGTGGGACGAGCTCCTCACCCTATCTCTAAGGGAGCGCCCAGCCACCCTGTAGAGGAAACTAATTTCGGCCGCTTGTGTCCGCGATCTTGTCCTTTCGGTCATTACCCAAAGCTCATGACCATAGGTGAGGGTAGGAACGTAGATTGGTAAATCGAGTGCTTCGCCTTTCGACTCAGCTCCTTCTTTACCACAACAGACCGATACAGCGACCGCATCACTGAAGATGCTGCACCGGTCTGCCTGTCAATCTCACTCACCATCCTTCCCTCGCTCATTAACAAGACCCCAAGATACTTGAACTCCTTCACTTGAGGCAAAGACTCCTCAACCACCCAAAGAAGGCAAACCACATTTTTTCCGGTCGAGAACCATGGCCTCGGATTTGGAGGAGAAGATTCTCATCCCAGCCGCTTCACACTCGGCCTCAAACCGTCCCAGCGCCTGATGCAGGTCCTGGCTCGAAGAAGCCATCAGGACAACATCATCTGCAAACAGCAGAGATGAGATCTTGTGGTTCCCGAACCGGACCCCTCTGGCCCCTGGCTGCGCCTAGAAATTCTGTACATAAATACAGTGAACAGAACCGGTGACAAAGGGCAGCCCTGGCGGAGTCCAACATGCACTGGGAACAGGTCTGGTGAACAGAACGGTGACAAAGGGCAGCCCTGGCGGAGTCCAACATGCACTGGGAACAGGTCTGACTTACTGCCAGCAATGCAAACACAGCTCCTGCTCCGGTCATACAGGGACCCGACAGCCCTTAGAAAAGGGCCCTGGACCCTGTACTTCTGAAGCACCCCTCCAAAGGACACCACGAGGGATATGGTCGTATGCCTTCTCCAGATCCACAAAGCACATGTGGACTGGTTGGGCAAACTCCCATGAACCCTCGAGCATCCGATGGAGAGTGTAGAGCTGGTCCAGTGTTCCACAACCAGGACGAAAACTGCACTGCTCCTCCTGAATCCGAATAGAATAGAATAGACCTTACCTGGAAGGCTGAGGAGTGTGATTCCCCTATAGTTGTAACACACCCTCCGGTCCCCCTTTTTAAACAGAGGGACCACCACCCCAGTCTGCCAATCCAGTGGTATTGTCCCCGACTGCCACACGATGTTGCAGAGACGTGTCAACCAAGACAGCCCCACAACATCCAGAGACTTAAGGTACTCGGGACGGATCTCGTACATTCCCGGTGCCTTGCCACCGAGGAGTTTGCTAACCACCTCGGTGACTTCAGCCAGGGTGATGGACGAGTCCGCCTCCGGGTCCCCAGTCTCTGCTGCCTCCTTGGAAAACGCGACGGTGGGATTGAGGAGATCCTCAAAAGTATTCATTCCACCGTCCGACAACATCCCCAGTCATGGTTAGCAGCTCTCCACCCGCACTGTAAACAGTGTTGGTGCTTCTCTCTTTGAGGCCGTCCAATAGTCCTCTGCCATTAAACAGTGTGGTGCTTCTCTCTTTGAGGCCGTCCAATAGTCCTCTGCCATGGCCTCCCCGAACTCCTCCCAA
>KN472811.1:8066-29188 GCA_000787095.1 Periophthalmodon schlosseri
ACAAACCCGAGTGCGATGCAGTAGGGAGGGGGGGCAAAAATGAAAATTGTTAAAACATGTTAATACATTGTTTTTGATGAAATATAGCATTTTCAAAACAACAAAAGGTGGCATGGTGATCTAAATAGGTTATGTGCTAGCAATTAATACTCAACAGAAGTGTAATACCCCCTCCTTAAATTCAATTCTGTGAGTAAGTCTTTAATTTACACGAATCATCACAGTTTAAACACTTATGTGAAGCAGTTGAGCACACACTACTGTTTTGCCAAATGTCCTGCCGCCTACAGTCACAGGATGCTGGTGATTGGTTCTTGTTGAGGTCTCACGTTTCAGGTCAGGAGGGCTGAGGAGGGGCTGAGAGTTGGGACCCGTCAATGTGTGTGGACATTGTGGTTACCATGGATACCGGCGTGTCGCGTGTGATGGAGGACATGTACAGCTCTCTGTATTATTGTAAGAAACATGCAGATCTATTAAAGAGTCATGAAATAAACCCTGTTTGTCTGATTCATGACCCATGTGAACAGCACCTTCTAGTGGCTGCTGATCTCTGACTACCCAAGTGGGTAGGTCATTGTTTGGGCTTAAAACAAAATAGATTAAAAGTCCTATATTACAATAAATTGACTCTTGTGAGCTTTAAACCATGTTCTAATGCTGTTACCTCATCAAAAACACACCTGGAGTTGTGTTTTGTTTCATTCACACATGATTGAGTAGTCCTTTATTACTAGTTGGTCTACATCTACAGCTCAAAATGCTCTGTTCTACCTTGTGATGTCATGTAGCGGTAGTTTTCAAGTTAACAGCTACTGTATACCTGTGTACACAGTGGCTGTGTACTGTGTATTGTGTACTGTGTACCCAATGTCTACCGTTTAGTAGACATTGGCCCACTGGGGCTGAAATTATCCAAATGATTCTAGTGAAGGTGTATGGAGTTTAAAAACACAGTGGAGCACTTCCTGTATTACCACATGACATCACAAGGTGGAGTGTTTTCTGTCTGAGAGACAGAAAACGTGTGAATGAAACATAACACAACTCCAGGGAATTTTTTATTTATTTTTTTGATGAAGAAACAACATTATAACGTAGATCAGAAAATAGCGTAATATGGGCCCTTTAAAGAAAAAGACAAACCATTTACCAAACTGATTTTATTTAAATGAAGAAATTGTGCGACATGTTGAGATTGTTATTATGAAAAGTTTGGAACAGTATGATTAGCTATGGAGAAGCTCAAGCTCTGTGCCTTCTATGCCTCTTTATAGCAGCCCTAGATTAGTCAAAATGCAAAAAAATCTGATAGTTTAAAAGGGCAGACACAACAATGAGACAAACGAAATCATATCTGAAGGAGCGGTGCAAGAAACACAAATGTTCAAATCATTTCATATTGTCAACATAAAGCTTTTGTCACTTGTAGACTTACTCACAGTGGGAAGAGTAACCACAACTTTTAATCAAGTAAGAGTACTGTTACTTCAATAAAAATATGATTCAAATAGGAAAAAAAAGTATGCTGCTAGAAAAGTACTCTGAAAAGTACCATTTCTTTAAAAGGTTGCTTAAGAAAATGTAACTGAGTAAATGTAATTGTAAATGTTTGATTACTTCAAGGTACAGTATGTAACTTTCTGGAGGTGGAAAGTCAGCTGCATGATCCCATGGAAATAGAAAGCTAAACCCATATTTTGGAACAAAATAGATAGGTACATTTTATGCCATACTGTGGAAACAAGTAGGACGAGGCCCTCTTCCAGGACAATAAAAGTCAGGTTTGTGGAATCGCAAGCCCGCTCATAGTAACCAAAAAAACAACCAAAATTTAAAGAAAAATCACAAGCTTTTATTTCTGTCTATTTTATTTTATTTTTTTACTAAAACGTTATATAAGGCGGCATTAAATATCGAATAATTATGAAATTGTCTAGCTATTAAAGTGATCCTAATTGTTTAATTTGTAAAGATAAGAATTGAATTCTGTAACTCTGCACCACTGTACTTTACAACAGTGTCCAGGAGATGGCAGCAGTGAACCTCTAAAACTGTGATCTCTGTGCGACAGTGAGACTATAGGGGACAGAGGACACTTTAATGGACTATATAGAGACCGCATGACAGTTCACTGGACTAGAGAAGGACAGGAGGACACTTCACTGATTTATAGAAGGACAAGAGGACACTTTACTGGACTATAGAGGGACAGAAGGGCACTTCACTGAACTATAGAAGGACATAGGACACTTCACTGGACTATAGAGGGGCAGGAGGACAATTCACTGGACTATAGAGGGACAGGAGAACACTTCACTGGACTATAGGGGACACTTTTTAGACAGTAGAGGGACACAGCAATCTTTTTGGACAGTATGGGGACACGTTTGGACAACAGAGAGACAGAGAACAAATTTTGGAGTATAGAGGGACAGGGGGAAACTTCACTTGGCTATAGGAGAGACAATTTTTGAACAGAAGGGGGGCAGAGGACACTTTTTGGATAGTAGGAGGACACTTTTTGGACTGTAGGGGGACAGAGGACACTTTTTGGACTATAGAGGGACAGGGGGACACGTCACTGGACTACAGGGAGACCAGAAGAGGAGGAGGACACTTTTTGAACAGTAAAGGGACATAGTACAGACAATATAGACAGTAGGGGAACGGAGGACACTTTTTGGACAGTAGTGGGACAGAGGACACTTTTTGGACAGTAGTGGGACAGAGGACACTTTTTGGACAATAGGGGGACAGAGGACACTTTTTGGATAGTAGGATGATAGAGGACACTTTTTGGACAGTAGGGGGACACTCTTTGGACACTAGAGGGACAGAGGACCCTTACTGGATAGTAGGGGTACAGAGGACACTTTTTGGACAGTAGAGAGACAGAGGACTCTTTTTGGACAAAAGGCCGACAGATGACATTTTTTGGACAGTAAAGGGACATAGGACACTTTTTAGACAATGGGGGACAGAGGACACTTTTTGGATAGTAGAGGGACATAGGGCAGTTTTTGGACATTATGGGGACACGTTTGGATAGTAAGAGGACAGAGGACACTTTTTGGACAGTGGGAGGACACTTTTTGGACAGTAGAGGGACATAGAACACTTTTTGGACAATAGGGAGATAGAGGACACTTTTTGGACAGTAGAGGGACATTTTTAGGACAATAGAGGGACAGGGGACACTTTTTGAACAGTAGGAGGACACTTTTTGGACAATAGGGGGACAGAGACACTTTTTGGACAGTAGAGGGACATTTTTAGGACAGCAGAGGGACAGGGGACACTTTTTGAACAGTAGAACACTTTTTGGACAGTAGAGGGACACTTTTTTGACGGTAGGGGGACGAGGACACTTTTTTTTTACAACAGAGGGACACTTATTGGACAATAGGGGGATAGAGGACACTTTTAGTAGGAGGACAGAGGACACTTTTTGGACAGTAGAGGAACACTTTTCAGACAATAGGGGGACAGAGGACACTTTTTGGACAGTAGAGGGACATTTTTAGGACAGTAAAGGGACACTTTTTGGATGGTAGGGGGATAGAGGACACTTTTTGGACAGTAGAGGGACATTTTTAGGACAGTAAAGGGACACTTTTTGGATGGTAGGGGGATGGAGGACACTTTTTTTTTTTACAATAGAGGGACACTTATTGGACAATAGGGGGATAGAGGACACTTTTAGTAGGAGGACAGAGGACACTTTTTGGACAGTAGAGGGATACTTTTTGGACGGTAGAGGGACAGACAACACTTTTTAGACAGTAAAGGGACACTTTTTGGACAGTAGAGGGACAGGTTTTGGACAATAGAGGATACTTTTCGACAGTATTATTGGCTTTGGCACAGTTCAGGGGAGTTTCCTCTAAGAACCGCAGCACTTTACACCAACGCAGTCCACTTCCAGAGAAACAAACCTCAGGCCTCAGGAGGGAGAGAGGGAAGGAAGGGGAGGAGGACAGGAGAGAGGAAGGAGGAGGAGGAGAGGACAGGGGGGAGAGAGAGAGGGAAGGAAGGGGAGGAGAGAGAGAAGAGGAGAGGAGGAGGAGAGGGAGGAGGGAGGGAAGCACAGAGGAGTGGAGAGGAGGAGGAGGAGAGAGGGAGGGAGAGAGAGGGAGGAGAGAGAACAGGAGAGGAGAGAGAAGTAAGGAAGGGGAGGAGGAAAGAGGGAGAGAAGGTGGAGAGAAGAGAGGGAGGAGAGGGAACAGGAGAGGAGAGGGTGATGGAAGAAAGAGGAGGAGGAGAGAGGGAATAGGGGAGGGAAGGAGAGAAGGGGCAGGGGGGAGAAAGAAGTGGAGAACAAGAATGGGCAGGCGAGAAAAAGAGGAGGAGATGGTGAGGGGGAGGAGAGACAATAATAGGAACAATGGGGACAGGGAAGTAGGGGAGAGTGAGGAGAGAAAAGAGAGAGCGAATAAGACGGGGAGAGAGAGAGAAGGCAAAGGAGAGAGAGAACAAAAGAGAGGGGACAGAGAGAGAGAAAGCGAGTGAGGAGAGAAAAAAGAGAGGGGAGGAAAGAGGTGGGAGGCCGAGGAGAGATAGGGCGCGCGCGGGTGAGGGAGTCGGAAAGTGCTGATTCAGGCCGCGGTGCTGAGCCGTGACTCACTGTGGCGCACTCTCAAACCGAACGTGGGAACCCTCCGCGTGCGACGTCAGCGTGCGCGCGCCTGCTGGGGTCAGGGGCCATCACACATCCCAAATCACGGAAACCAGACTGAAGTGGCGTTCACCCCGAGCTTCGACTCAAAGAGCCCGTGTAGTGCGCTCTCAACTGTGTGGCGTAACCGGACGCAAGAGCCCACGGCTCAGAGCTCTCCTCTAGCCGCCTACACTTCGGCTGTGGCACCGCTGCAGAGGGTTCAGATGGTAGTGCTTAAAGGCCCGTGAAGACAGAACGCGGCAAGCGCCGCTCAGAATCCCATGCTGCGCAGCGAGCTCACCGGTGCGCCGCCGAGGGAGAGCGCAGATTTGCCACCTTTGCGAGGCCCTGCCGCTTGCGCTCTAGTTGGAGCTTTAGCTCATCCAATCTTTAGCTCAGCCAATCACAGAGCCTGAACTGTCCGTTTCCCCAAAGCTGAACAGGGCTTCATTTTTCAAAGTTAACAGGGCATACAGTGCTGTCGTGATCTGACTCCAAGAGGATTAGGTCTCTTGGACATAATGTTATTATCACTTGAATGTGGCAAACCTACGATGCTAATTTATGTTCATAACCTTCACGGCAACTTGCCGCCCCTCTTCCTGGTCTATGCGTGTCTCCGCTTTGGGTCTACAACACCTCGCTGTCTGCTCTCGACTCTGCTCTCCACTCCGCGGCAAACGCGGCGGCATACCGCGTCCTGTCTACACGAGCCTTTAAACCGCAGCAGTGGAGCTTGAGTGGGGCGTGGCCTGCGCTCCGCCCCGGTCCCTCCTGCTCTGCTCCAGGCTTGTCTCGGCTCAGTAAAGTTCACGTTGCTCCGGAGTAACCAACTGCACCTCTCCGTTCATGGCGTCCTTCCTCGCGCTCGCGGTGGCCGCGCTGGCTGCGTTCGTCACCGTGCGCCCCGTGGCGGTGCGCGCCGCCGCTTGTGAGTCTGTGCGCATTCCGCTGTGTCGCGCTATGCCCTGGAACATGACCAAGATGCCCAACCACCTGCACCATAGCACGCAGGACAACGCGGTGTTGGCCATCGAGCAGTTCGAGGGGCTGCTGGGTGAGTAGAACTGTAGGCTAGTGAAACCTGTTCTGGGACTCATTTCTCCTGAATGATTAGTCATGTTTGTTATGAATCCTATATTCCTGTGGTAAATTAAATCTGGAAGAAGTCGAAGCAGGTGTTGTCATTGAATCCTCTGAAGACTCCTCTCACACTCTCAAAGTTCTGCCTCGGTTTGGTCCAGGTTAAGTCCTTGTATAGACCTGTACTGCATCAAGGTATTCCAGTTTGTTAATTCAAGTGAACTAACAAAGAAATCTTTTGAATTCATTTGTGCCACTTCAGTGGGTTAAGAATCTGCCCTTTTGGTGCCATTTGGAAAGTGTTGGTTGTTCAATGTGTTATCAGTGTCTCCGGGGCCCATGTGTGCACTGATACAGGAGTAGCACAATGTTCAGCACGTGCACACACACACGTACACACACACACACATACATACACACACACATACATACACAATTTGGGTTTTCGTGATTCTTGGGACATTGCTTTGATTTACATTCATTTCCTGGAGACCGATCCTAACCTTAACCATAGACTTAACCATAGTCTCATGATATCCCTAACCTTAACCTAAACCCTAATCTTAACTTAAACCCTAACCTATTGTAACCCATATCTGAATATTACCCTATCTCTACTGAACTAAAGGGAAAAGGAGCTGTTAACTTGAAAACTACCTCTTCATGACATCACAAGGTGGAACCACGCATTTTGAACTTTGGAGATGTAGACAAACTAATAATAAAGGATTACTTAAACCTGTGTGAATGAAAGAAGGCACAACTCCAGGTATGTTTTGAGGAGGTAACAACAATTGCATACTATAGGGCCTTTAACCATGTTGGTGATCTAGTAATAAAGGATTTACATCATGGGGACCTGATTTATGTATCCGTAAGAGATGCAGGTCCCTGCGATGTGTGCATGTACACACTAACCCCCTCACTGTGAGAAACACACACACACACATACATACAGTGGCTTTTGGCTTTATCTGGGGCCTGGGGCCACACAGGGGCCACACGGGCCAGTACATTGCAGGTGGACCAGTGCTGCATGAAATGAAGCAAAACACTTTAAAGGTGTAGAGTTTTCATCAGAGGTGTGCAGGGTACCTGATTTGTACTTGAATAAATGTGAATTTGAGTTAAAAAATAATATTACTTAAGTAGAAGTTCTGTAAAATGACTCCAGTACCGTAATTTAAAAAAAGTATTTGGTAAATATAATCCACTACTTAGACACTAAATAACTGTTTGGATCTGATTCGAATTTGAGTATAATCCGACAGACAAAACCATAAATAATACATACATTTGGGTATCTCAAAAGGACTATTAATATATAAATGGGTCAAATGCAGAGGCTAGGTCAAATGCAGGGAACAAGCTTACTTTGAGTCAGAGTAAAGTGTACCTCACCTTGACTTTAACGCATGTGCTCCAGGTGTGCTGCTGTGGTGCAACTGAGTACAGAGGCCCAGGTTCTAGCTCAGAGCACAAAGCATGAGGCAGCGACTCCATTGTCTCTGTAGGCATGTCTGTCTTCTGCATTTGACCCACTGGAGCTCAATAGAGACCACTCACCCCCCGGTTCCGGAAGTAAATTTACAAGTACATAGACTTTCCGAAAACAAATATATTAAAAGTGTGCAAGTTTGCTCAGGGCTAATCAGCTCTGTGATAACTAATGACCGCAGAGACCTATCATTTTATTTAAAATCAGTTTCTGAAACTTAAACTGCTAAGTTATTAAAACATTTTGCCAAATCTTTTGTTTTAAACAACCTTTTTGGACTTAAAACCACATAGCTGGTTAGCCTTTGCGATGCCTTTGAACTGTTAATATTTGAAAAAATAAAAAATAAAAAAAAAAAATGGAAAATTTAGTTCCGGAACCGGGGCGGGCGGTCACTGTTGAGCTCCATGCCTGTGGTTCTGAAGCAGTAGGCAGGGCTCAGAGGCCTTGTAGCTGTACTTCTCCACAATGAGCTCTGACCCTCTTGTGTCCAGGCACCGGGTGTAGCCCAGACCTGCTGTTCTTCCTGTGTGCCATGTATGCTCCCATCTGCACCATTGACTTCCAGCACGAGCCCATAAAGCCATGTAAAGCGGTGTGCGAGCGCGCCAAGGCTGGCTGCGAGCCTGTGATGAGGCGCTACAACCACAGCTGGCCCGACAGCCTCAGTTGCGCCGAGCTGCCCCTGTACGAGCGCGGCGTCTGCATCTCCCCTGAGGCCATTGTCAAGGCTGACAACTCAGGTAGGTACTCTCGGGTACTCAAAGGGTACTCACACATAGGGATGGGCGATATATCTGTATTTCTGCCCCATTCTCTGTGGGCCTTTTTGGACAGACTAATGAGTCAAAATGGAAATAGAAGAGTGTTATATGGCTGTATGTTTACGCAAACATGTAACTAGTTATTTTATATCCCAGATAAACACATTTTGTTATTATTTTTACAAAAGTGAAAAGTTAAAGTAACAATCGTAAGATAAATTTGTGGGTCTAGCTATGGATTTTAAAAGCAAAATATCGCTTGTCCCTGTTCACCGTGCTGGAGCTGTGCTGTTGAAGTCACTGATAATCTGAATCTGCCTCTTTTGTTGGCAGACTCGTACTATCAGGACCCGGCCCGCTGCAATCCAGGTACAGTCCACAGTGTTATCGTACCATCCCCCCGGCACAGGGAGGAGTATGTGGCTCTGACGGAGTTTGCCTCTGTTCTAATTGTGTAGTCACAATACAGTTTTCTCATGATATCTTGATACATGGGCCAATCAAATGTATACGTTTTAGGCCTCAGAGGAACAAAACAAATTAATTATTTAAAATGATTATTTATAATGATCAGTGAATAGAACATTTGATTCAATGATGCTATCTCTTCTGTGTTTGAATTTATGGATCTGTTTTCTTACGCGTCTGTATAGAGTGCAGTATAAAACAAAAACATTTTGAACTGACCACAGGTCTGCAGGCTTCTCCTGATCCCTATGTGTACTACTGTTTACTTCTGTATCGGTGAAAGGATGAAGGCACTGCAGTCATGACATGTGTGTTTTGAGTCTCTAGTGTGTTCAATTCATACTTTGCAGTGACATGATGCTGGGGGTGTTCTACATGTATGTCTATGGTAGAATGTTCAGAAGTTACCATGGTGACACAATACACACATTAGTAAACACCGACAAAAAAGCTTAGTCTGAAAACTAAAGAAAAAATACTAAATGGAACACATTTTCGGGAGCCTGTGATCAATACGTTCAATGGAACACTTTTCGGGAGCCTGTGATCAATACGTTCATGGTCCTGTTTAGCTGTTTGATTTTCAACAAAATGTGAGAGTGACTAACTGTAAAACTGTTGTCTAATGCTACCTAGCTTATGACTGTAATGTTATTAGAGAGTGATTGACTAACAACTAACTCAATTCTTAATGGTCAGATTGTATTAAAGCTAATGTCAGATTAAAGTCTAAAAGAGCTTCAGACAGAGCAGTGCCTATAGTTAGCATCACACCCCCAGAGAATACTGATGACTGCTGCAAAGTATCAATTGTGATGGTCATATTGAATGATTCCATATGTAACGGGTCTGCCCCTTTTGATATCACTCTTGTGTTTTGGGTGTTGTGGTAGAAACGACACAGGCTCAGTCCAGGTTCAGAAAGTTTAATCTGTATCACAGATAGAAAAATACCACTGTGATCTGAGAGATCCAGCAAATATTCCTTAAAAGGAAAAGTTTACACAATAAAACTACATTAGTAAAGACAGCCCGAAAAGTCTAGCAAAAATAATTAAAAGGCATTACATAAAGATTTACAAAAGAATTAGTGTCTTACCTCAGAGATGTTGCACAGTTCTGAAGGAACTCACTGCAGCACAGATACAATAAATCAAACAATAACAAAATAACTGATTTGGTGGAATTTGATAATATGATGATTGAATGATTGAAAAAGCATGAATTTCTATTAACTTGTAACACATATATTAAATGGAGTACTGTTGCGTCCCCATAGCCACTGTAGCCACTTGACTCTTGATCATGTGACTTGTGTCCATCACAGTTTTTCAGGACTTGTTGTGGAGACCCCCTTCCTCCATCACACACTAGCTCACAGAGTTTGTAGGGACTCGCTGTGGATACTTCCCCCTCCCTCACACACTAGCTCATACTGTTTGTCGGGATTTGCTGTGGAGACACCCCCCCACCCCCCGCTCTCCCTCCCCCACACACTGGTTCACACAGTTTGTTGTGACAAAAGAGAAGCTGGAAAAATGACAAGCTTCTGATGGAGTTAATGGTGATCTAATACATGTGCTGTTACTATAGAAACCAGTCCAGACTTCCCTCTGGACTCCAAGAACCTGCGCTGCAGAGGCCCAAGCTTAGGTAAGACAGGCCTCACACTCACCCACTCACCCTCACCCACTTGTCCTGGAGACTTCTTCCCCCGTCACCCACTCACTCTATAGAACTCACTCCTCATCCACTCGCTCTAGAGACCCCACCCCCTCACCCACTCGATCTAGAAATCTCACCCCCCTCACCCACTTTCTCTAGAGACCTCACCCCCCCTAACATTTTGCTTTACAGACCCCCACTCCCCCACCCACTTGCTCTACAGACCTCACCCGCATCACCCACTCACTTTCGAGACCCAACTCAATGTTTTTGTTTCTGCTTTAGAACGTTGCAAGTGTAAAAACGTGCGGATGGGACAGAAAACCTACCTGAAGAACAACTACAACTACGGTAAGACAAAAAGGACAAAAAGAACAAGGCTAGTCACAATACTAGTATAAAAGATTTTACACAAAGAAGACCTATTGTCCCTGTGCCTGCTATACTGTTATAACCTATGACACCTGTGGATCATTATGTTATAATTTGGACATTTTAACTCACAATATTCATCTAAAATGACTTAACAAAAGAAACAAGTCTGCTAACTTCAGCATTAGAACACTGAGGCACCCAATGGGAGAAGACATCGCTGCAAACATCATCACAACAAAGAGCCTGTTGGCCTCTCCTATGGATAGCTGCACATCACACTAGCAAGCTTCTTTTTTTTCCCCATTTGTACCAAAATGACTTAACAACGCTGCCAAATCCTACACATATCACCGATTAAGAAAATCATATTTGAAAAGGAAGTACAGAGCAGTGGGCATATACCAGTGGTGCTGACAACAGGGGTAGATCGGCAATATGGCATCTTAAAAATAAGCGATTGAAGATTTTCAAACATGCACAAATCACTCCAGATATAACTTTGGGTAAGTAAATGGTGAGGGGAAACAATTATAACATGGGTAAACGTTCTGAAAAGTCCATTTTGTAGAGTTGGTCTACTTTAAATGCCATAATAAATATGTTACTCTGATGACATCAGTTGGAACAGAGTGGCATTTTGGATAATGGATATATGTAATATACAAACATACTGTGTCTAATAATGAGCTAATTAGACGTAAACATGTCCTTACAGAGATGGGCCTGGTAATGGTCATGAAGGAGTTCTTATGCTTATGGTGCACCAAACTGGAAATGATAGGATATGATCTGTTGTAGTCTTAGGTTTATACACTGTACAGTATGAGCACCAATGAAGAGTGGGACAGCAGAATCACTATATTTATATTAAAGCAGACCTATTATGCAAAACTGTTCAGAGCTTTTAATCATTTTATAGTTTTTTTCCTTCTCATTTACCCTCTGAAGCTATATTGCTTATTTTCAAGATGCTATATTGCTGATCAACTCCCCTTTTTACTGTCACCAGTCCACGCCTACTGCTCTGTACTTCATCTGTGCAAAAAATCTGCTACTTACTTGCATGATGTACAGCTATCCATAGGAGGTGCCAACAGCTGCACAGGTCTTTGTTGTAATGACATTTACAGCAACGTCAGCTCCTTTCTTCTATTAAGTCATTTTAAATGAATATTGCGATTTAAAATGTCCAAATTATAACATAATGATCCAGGGGTGTCATAGATTATAACTATATAGTAGACACAAGCACAGTCTTGTTTAAGGGTCCCATATTACATAAAATTGTCTCTTGTGAGCTTTAAGCTATGCTAGTATGTTACCTCATCAAAAACATACCTGAGTGTTTTGTTTCATTCACACATGTTTGAGTAATTGGTAATTAGTATTAATCTGTCTACATATCCAAAGCTCAAAATGCTCTGTTGTGATGTTGTTGTCCTTGTGATGTCATGAAGTGGTAGTTTTCAATAGCTACCTTTTTACCTTTTGTTCAGTAGAGAATGGCAATTCCAGGGCTGAAATTATCCTATGATTCTAGTGAAAGTGTAACACAATGGAGCACTTCCTGTATTGCCACATGACATCACAAGGTGGAACAGAGTGTTTTCAGTTTGAGAACTCAGCTTAAATGTGTATGGCTTGTGTGGTAAACATGTGTAAATGAAACAAGACACAACTCCAGGTATGTTTTTGATGAGGAAACAACATTATAACATAAATTAGAAAATAGTGTAATGCGGGGCCTATATTAATTCTCAAAAGAAGAGGAATGATCCAGGTGCTGTAGCTCCAATAAAATCCCAAACAGAGTCATCCATATTATGAACTTGAGATGTAGATGTGTGTTGATGTGTGAATAGTCCGGTCATTCAGAGGGAGTAGCTGTAGTCTAATGGCTGCAGGGAGTTAAGTGCTTTAGTGAAAAATGTGCAGATAAACTGTTCCAAACTAAGTCCACGTTGTATCCCTGCACAGAACAGAGGCTCTCATAAAAGGTTGCAGACTAAACGGCACGAAGCGCTGCTAACACAAAGCTACTACAGCTCATCACAAATCAGCACAAATGGAGCTAGTCTAAACTAAACACTTAACTGGACATTATTACTGTGGCAATTTAAAGGTTCTATATAGTGCAAAATTGACTCTTGTGAGATTTAAGTCATGTTATAATGCTGTTACCTCATCAAAAACTGGAGTTGTGTTTTGTTTCATTCACACATGTTTAAGTAATTCTACATTATTAACTAGTCTACATCTCCAAAGGTCAAGGCAAGGCAAGTTTATTTGTATAGCACAGTTCATACACAAAGTAATTCAAAGTGCTTTATAGAATAAGAAAGACATTAAAATCACAATACAACAAATAATAATAATAATAATCATAAATAATCATAAATAATCATCATTAAATTAACATTAAAAGAGAAGAGTGCAGAATAAAAAGCTTTCAGTCATATGCACAGCTAAACAGAACTGTTTTGAGCCTGGATTTAAACATTGTCAAAGTAGAGGCCTGTCTCACATCTTCAGGAAGACTGTTCCAGGTTTTAGCTGCATAAAACTGAAACGCAGATTCTCCATGTTTAGTCCTGACTCTGGGCACCAGCAGGAGGCCGGTCCCTGAAGTCCTCAGAGTGTGAGATGGTTCATATGGCACTAACATGTCGGAGATGTACTTTGGTGCTAGGCCATGGAGAGACTTGTAATAAGCAGAGCTGCTTTAAAGTCTATTCTCTGAGCCACAGGAGCCAGTGCAGAGACCTGAGCACAGGACTTTTGTGCTCGTACTTTCTGGTTCTAGTCAGGACCCGAGCAGCAGTGTTCTGGATGTACTGCAGCTGTCTTAACGCTCGCTTGGAGACTCCAGTGAGCAGGCTGTTATAGTAGTCTAACCTACTGGAGACAAATGCATGGATAAGCCTCTAATCAGGTCAAAGTGCGCTGTTCCACCTTGTGATGTCATGAAGTGGTATTTTTAATTATCCAAATGATTTTAGTGAAGGTGTATGGAGTTTAAAAACACAGTATTGTATTACCACATTATAACATAGCTCAGAAAATAGCATAATATGGGCCCTTTGAACTAAGTAATGGTGTTGAAAATAGCACATTGCTTCATCACAGTGTTACCTTTTACTGTTTAGAAAATGCTATATTCGCAGATAACAATGTAGTTCCATTTTTAAAGCTCTGAGTCTCCCCTTCAGTCACTCCCCCTTCAGAGTGCTGTCGCAACACAATCCTGCTAATGGGACTATTGCACATTGCATCAGGTTTGTGAAGATGTAGTGTAGTGTATTGTTTTGTGTCATGCCTTTGTTGCAGGAGCATGGGTGACGTAGGCTTGTGGGCTGAGTCATGCACAAGAGGCATGGGCTCATACTTCTAATCATAAGGAGGGTTTAAGTAGTGTCCAGGAGAGACTGGAGGATTACTCAAACATGCATGGATGACATATACAACCTTTTTCATTATAACATGGTAGAAAGCGCCAAAAAGTCAATTTTGGCATAATAGCACCTCTTTAAGGTTTATTCTTTTCTTTATTTTGGATAGATACATCAGAACACAAACACCCCCTAGGACCCTTTGACCTCTTTGTGCTGGTTAAAGCAAAGATCTCCTTTTTCATATTGTTTCTTTCCAGAAAACAGTGTTGTCTTTTTTAGCATGATGTATTTGGGAGACCCAGTGTTCCATGTTAGCAATGTCAAGAAAATCAAGAAGCCATGTTTTGTTTCGTGAGAGGATTAGGATTTTTCCATCTGCTAGCAATAAGAGGTTTGGCTGCGGTGAGGCCTGAGAGTCAAATGCATTTGTGCCTAACAGATAATGGCCATCAGAGCTGTCATTCAGTAGAAGTGTGTTTGGCAGGTAAGGTAATGCTATCTCTAGATAGAGTGTAGCGACGTCTTTCCAAAAGGTTGTAACTCATTGAGGGGATGGAAGTATTTTTATTTTGTTTAGTTCCTGGGGACAAAAAATAGGTTATTTTTCCATGGTTGGGTGCTTTTGTGGCTGACTGTCTGGCACACTGAACTGCTTTTAAGCTTTTAAAATTTTTAGCTCAAATTTTTAACTTAACATTTTGGGACGTGACCAACTAAGAAGTGCAACAGACGCAGTTCAAAGGACGGAAGTTAAGGACTACTTGAATTGTGTGATTTGAGCTGTTTTTCTTGTATCCATGGTGAACCTGCATGGAGCTAGCTTTTCTAACCAGCTAGCTCTGAAATGCTACAGACTTTTTATACCAAATGGGGCAGAAGACGTTCCAGAGGAAATGGCCTGTCTATCACTGACCAAAACAACAGAGCAAAGCGAGAGTGAGGCTTAGGTGAGGCTTTCCTGTTGTGTCTCCAGAGTTCACCTGTCTCCCCGTGAAGGCTGCTGTGATGCAAGGGCTTCAAGACACAGAGGAGGGACACTTTTGTTCTGAGGGCTTTCCTCAAACTGCCCTGACATCGGATCTGATGACCCTACCTGTTGAACCACACTCAGACTTCTGTTTGAACTTTTCTATTATTATTGTATTTTACTGCTCAGTGTGCTTACTTGCTAACTGTCCCTTGGGACAAATATAGTGAGATTGATAAATAATATTATAATGAATTATCTAACAGTTAGGGTAAGGGATTCCTGGAGATAATTTGCCAGATCTCTCTCCTGTGGGCAGGTCTGTTAACCATTGTTTTGTTTTTTTTCATCAGAAGATCTGCAAAAAAGACTATACATTGTTGACACTAATCTGCCTGTTTGGGTTAAGATTGGAATTGTACTGTATGTGCCAATATAATTGTATTTTGCAGTGTTTCTCAGCAGTTTGCCATAGTGAAATAGCTTCAATTATTTGTGAGCCATGGGTATATTTGAATATACCAAGTCTTCCAATCTAGTGATGGGCTCCTTTATGGGATCTGAATCTTTTGGATCCGTTCATTTCAAAGAACCATTCAAAAGACTGGCAATCATTATGTATATCACGGAGAGAAATGGCCAAGGCTAAGATTTGTTTAAATTGGTCTAAACTTTTTTTTATTTCATTTTTTTGTGCACAAAGCTCTCTCTCGTGTTGCCTCCTCTGCTTCTGTGCTGATTCTTGTGTTGGTTCAGTGTTAATCAGTGTAAAAAATGATAAAAATTTGAACGTCACATCACTATTCCGCTCTATAAGGATTAACAATGTTTAGTTCCCCCCAAGGCACCTTAGAATTATCTTACATAATGAACGACCAATAATACCATTGGAAATTAGGGAGTCCCAGTCCTCCTTGACTTTTGTGTTTTTTGGAGTGTCCAATTTTCACACACTGATTTTTCTAGACTGTTTGTAGTACCAGTACCCAGCGTATCACTAGTCATCTCTGAGATTTGAATCTTCAATCTACTAATCCAGAGGCAGATAATCTTGAGCACTACACTAGACAATACAAGCTCACAGAGAGGCATGACTTCAGAAGGACCAAAGGGAAAATTCATTATATATAATACATACATACATATACACACAAGCACAATATGTCTGCTATAAAAAAAGCAGACATATTGTGCTTGTGTCTGTTATATAGTTATAATCTATGACACCTGTGGATCATTATTATAATTTGCAATTTTTTTTTATTTTATTGCAATATTCATCTAAAACAACTTAATAAAAGAAACAAGTCCACTAACTTCTGCGTTAGTAAATTGCGGTGCCCAATGGGAGCTAGCATTGCCGTAAACGTCATCACAACAAAGAGCCACAACACCTCTGATGGATAGCTGCACATCACACTAGCGAGCTGCGGATTTTTTTCTCACCAATATGACTACGTGACGCTGCCAAATCCTACGTGTATCATTGATTAAGAAAATAAAATTGGAGAATGAAGTAAGTACAGAGCAGTGGCATCTTGAAAATAAGTGATTAACTCCAAATACAACTTTGAGAGGATAACTGTGAAGGGGAAACTAGTATAACATGATTAAAAGCTCTGAAAAGTCAATTTTGCAGAATAGGGCCGCTATAAATAAAGGGATGTGTCAATACCCGGGGTTCTCAATGTTGATGCAGGCAGAAGCACTGGACATGTTGCTGCTCTGTCCGGTTCTGGTCAGACATGTTCCTGGAGGATAGGGAAAGTCCGGAGGTGGCGGTTTGTTCTGTGGCTCGGAGCTGCAGCTCTTCCAGATTCCACTCAGCTGTGATGAACCACATCCCACACAGATCCCACACAGATCCCAGCCTGATGCCTTTGGCTGCACACTTTAGCCCCGTTTTCCACTGGCTGTGGGAGCCAGAGGCCTGCTCGATATTGACATGTCACTGGAACAAGGGAAAGTTGTTAGGCGTGTTCCGCTCCGTCTGCTCACGGACCGGCGAGCCCTAAGTGCACGGAAACCAAACCACACGCTCCGGCCTGGAATGTGGAGGCGTCAGAGGAAAATAGATCACCAGAATCACATGAAGAGAAACAACAGCGTTTGAAAACTTCAGTGTTCTCAAACGCTGCTTCTGCTGTTTCATGGTTAAAGGGCCCATATTATGCTATTTTCTGATCTATGTTATAATGTTGTTTCCTCATCAAAAACATACCTGGAGTTGTGTTTTGTTTCATAGACTTATGTTTAACACACACAAACACACAAACCCTGCATATTTAGGCTGGCTTCTTCTCTCAGACCAAAAACACTCTGTTCCACCTTGTGATGTCATGTGGTTCACTATGTTTTTAAACGCCGTACATCTAGACACTAGAAGCATTTTGAGCTTTGGAGATGTAGACAGACTAATAATAAAGGGTTACTCAAACGTGTGAATGAAAGAAAACACAACTCCAGGTATGTCTTTGGGGATATAAGACCTTTAAGACAGCTCAAAAACCTTATTTTTCTCACTGTGAGGAGTTTGTATTGTTGCAACAGCACAAGTACAGGGATAAAGGGTGTTTGAGATGTTACATAATCTTGAATTTGACATTAAAACTAATAAAAAATAAATAAAATACACATAAACACATTTATCTGAAAATAAAAGTCCTAGAATAACAATATCAAAAATTAACTTGACCTAAGTGTAGTCCTCAATACAGGGTCATTTTGGTCAGAACAAGCACCTGAGGAAAGACGGTCCCATTCACCCTACAGCTCGTGTCTCCTCCTGCCTCTCTCCTCTGCTCCTCTCCTCCTCTGCTCCTCTGGTCCTCTCTCTACTGCTCCTCTCTCCTCTCTGTGTCTCCTCTCGTCTCTCTGTGTCTCCTCTCTCCTCTGCTCCTCTCTCCTCACTCTGTCTTCTCTGTGTGACTTCCTCGACCATTTCCTGCAGAATCGAGGAGAGGAATCAAGGGGAATGAAGCAAGGAAAGAGACATGAGATGTGGCCACGGCTTCACCTGTTCCCATGTTCCCACTTTTCTTGGATGGTTGGGTTCAGACCTTGTTGTAGGTTATGGTTGGGAAGAGGTGCTCTGTATATTGTATGTACTGTATATATACTCGGGCTTTTGAGCGAAATAATTTTAAAGAAACCATATGTAAGATCTCAGATTTGATAAACTTGACCTATTTGTGTCCCCTGACACAAGGTAAACCTGTTCAAATCAAATATAGCTTTTACTGATAACAACTGTAATGCTGATTTAATTGTGATAAACAACATAAACATTGTACATGATGGCCCATTTACTTATGTTTTAATTTGGTGTTTTGGTTCTCAAGACGATTATCCAATCAGGATGCAGAATGAGCCTCACATTTGGGTTGCCAGTTTCAGTGCTGAATGCAATGCTTGGTTTAAACCAGGGGTGTCCAAAATTTTTTCACCCGCATTCTGAAATATATTTGAAGCAGTGGATTATTCAAATTGATGCATTTTCCATAGTTTTGACAGAGACATCATACCTTTAATAAGGCTTGGAACATGAATTTTAGGTCTGTATCACAATTAAATGTGATGTGTTTGAGGTTACAGTGGTAGAATTATTTAACTTTGCTGTAAGAATTACTGCCACATATAGCCCCCGGGCCATGGTTTGAGCCAGGACCTGCAGCAGCTACTGGGATGGTTTGCAGCCGAGTGTGAAGCGGCTGGGATGAGAATCAGCTCCTCCAAATTTGAGGCCATGGTTCTCGGCCAAGGTGACTTGCCGTCTCCGGGTGGGTGGTGAGTCCTTGCCTCAAGTGGAGTTCAAGTATCTCGGGGTCTTGTTTACGAGTGAGGGAAGGATGGAGCGTGAGATTGACAGGTGAATCTGTGGAGTGTCTGCAGTGATGCGGTCTCTGTATCGGACTGTTGTGGTAAAGGAGTCGAAAGGCAAAGCTCTCGATTTACTGGTCAATCTACGTTCCGACCCTCACCTATGGTCATGAGCTTTGGGTAATGACCGGAAGGACAAGATCGCAGATACAAACGGTAGAAATGAGTTTCCTCCGCAGGGTGGCTGGGCGCTCCCTTAGAGATAGGGTGAGGAGCTCGGTCACACGGGAGGAGCTCGGAGTAGAGCTGCTGCTCCTCCACGTCGAAAGGAGCCAGCTGAGGTGGCTCGGGCATCTGTTCAGGATGTCCTCTGGACACCTTCATAGGGAGGAGTTCCGGGCATGTCCCATCGGAAGGAGACCCTGGGGAAGACCCAGGACACGCTATGTCTCTCGGCTAGCCCTTTTGTGTTGCCATATGGCTTTTCCTTTTGTTTCCCCCATATTTTCCAAAATGTGTTGCCATATGGCTTGCCTTGATGTTACCCACATATTTCCAAAGCTGACTCTTGATGATTGCTTCAGTAGAACATCTGAGTGGTGCTGTGTGCAGTGATCCGTGCCCGGGTGCGGGAGGTGAGGAACCGTGGCCTGGAGCCCACAGCTGTGGTGGAGGTGCGCGAGGTGCTCAAGTCCTCACTGGTCAACATCCCTCGAGAGACTCACACCCTGTACTACTCATCCTCTTGCCTGTGCCCCCCACTCACACCTGGGGAAGAGTACCTTATCATGGGGTACGAGAGCGAGGAGAGGTCCAGGTATGCCTCCTGTTCTACTCACTACCCGGGAAGTGCATATAACAGGTTTTTCTAATTCTCACTTGGTTTGGTGGGATAGTACCTTTGGTAAATATTTATCATAGTTTTACATCAGTTAAGTGGCAGTGTGTGGGGGAAACGTTTAAAAGAAAAATACAAAAATACAGTAAGTAGATCTACCTATGTCATCAAAATGGACATGGATTTATACAAGGAGAGCCCAAAGAGAGAATAACTGCATAGGCCAATTTAAAACATTAAAAACAGTGCAGGTGTGACTATAAATGTCTCTCACCAAATTATTAAAATGTAGTAGTGGCACCAATGTATCCAGTTTTGCATGTCCTTGAAATATATTCCATTTTGCGGAAGCAAAATGACCAAAATAACCAAAAGGGTTTTTTTTCCATTTCAGGTCCAGTGCGGCCAGTTTTTTGATGTAGACAATCATGAGATCTTGTATTAAAAGTTCCAATGTGAAGGGTCAACAAACAAGTGAGATATTCAGGCAGTCTATCAAGTAGTCTCTTATGAATACGTTTTATACAGTGTTGGTCTCTTCTGCGATGGCTAACCTACTTTTTCATAGAGTGTATAATGATGGGTTTTAAATTCATTTTCTGTTATGAAACGAAGGGCTGAGTGAAAGTGTGTATCTAAAGGTTTCAAAGTAGAGGCTGAAGTCTGCATGTTATGGTTGCTGGGTAACAGCTATGGAGTTACGTGTGTCATATCTGTTTAAATGAGATGAATAGTCTAACCTGCCATGCCCTTTAAATCATATGTGTGTGTGTTTGTCAGGCTGCTGCTCATCGACGGCTCCATTGCTCAGAAATGGAAGGACAAAATGTCCAAAAAGATCAAGGTGAGTGTATGCCGTGTGCCATCTTGTGATGATTGGTGAAGCTGAAGGTTGAGTAACCTTGCCTTGGGTTCATTTGTGAACCAGATTATATTTGTGAACCAGATTATATCAAATTTGTGAAGCCATGACCCACAAATGGCTCACTGAGCTCAATAAATGAGATGGGGTGTGATGTATCATCTATATTAAGATGATTTTGATTTTTTTTTATTTATTATTTTTTTTATAATAAGCCTATTATATTAGTAATATTAGCTTGCCTTGTTACTAAGCTCCAGAGCCTCTATCTACCCTTTGATTATATAGTAAATTATCCTGTGTGAACAAGATTTATTCTTTTTTTTTTTTTTTAGACGGATGTCTGTGTAATCCCTCAGTCATCCAGGTAGGATCTATAGCAAATGAAAAATTTAATTCTGTCAACTGGACAAACGTTTTAGAGTGAACACGTTTCACTGCTCATCCAAGTGGCTTCTTCAGTTCTGGTCAGATTGCTGGTGGACACTGCCTTATATCTATCTAAAGGGAGGAGCTCCCTACACTGAATCTAACACACCTATTTGTTTGTTAGCTAAGTCTATTGAACTACACTAAGTGTGAACTGTTCCTGAGTCATATTTTGCATAATCGTAATCTGAAAATCTGCACGTGCAGAAAGCCCTCTCTGTTTGTGGATATCCAAAATGGGCCTTCAATAGATCTAAGAGAGCTAAAAAAACAGGACAACAGAGAATTAGAACCTAAGAGAA
>KN472812.1:13586-66904 GCA_000787095.1 Periophthalmodon schlosseri
GGGGACTCAGTGCATAGGTTTGTACCAGGACAAAGGCCTACTGGCTGTAGTAAAAAGTTAGGCCCTTTCCATTTATACAATATAAGTGTAAGGCATATAAACTTATTTACTCTCTTATTTACTCTGAGGTTTGTGTCAAAATAGTTAATTACATTTCAATTGAAACGTCAGAGTTTTCAGGTGGGGCCAAGAGCACATGGTCTTTTTCACAGAGAGTCCACAGCAAATGTGTCACATGAAGTGTTGTATGAGGCTGTAGTGCCACGGTCTGACTGTAGTCTTTGTTAATGGATGACCACGAGTCATCACCAGGGGGGTTCAGAGTCAGGAATTTTCCAAAACAAATACATTTTAGACCTACCCAGTAAAGTGTGCTTTGTGTGAACCGCTGATGTGTGCAAGGAAACCTGATCAATGATCAACTCAACTTGTTAATTTCTTGACCAAAACAAGTATTCTTCAGTGAGGTTTGTATCGACAACCTCATCGAAGTTGTTAATAAAATGCATTAACATTCAAATTTGATGTTAGTGTTTTATTAATACTCCCCACTCCCCATATGTTGAGATACTGCAGTTTCCAGAGAGAGCCCAGTCGTCTATAAGGGCAGAACTAGGTCACCATCTTATTTTTCAGATATGCGACAGAATGAGTCGCTCATTTGCATAGAAAAGTAAAAACAATTTAGGTCAGTCCTTTACAGTGTAACTGTGTTACTGAGGAAGGATAGTAAAAGAAAAAAATCAGTTCTGTCAAAGTCCAGTTGATTTTTTTTTTTTTTTACTATGGATCAGACCTAAATGAGGGATTACACACACATCTTTACTGAGGGAGGAGCAATAACTAGGCCTGTGTGTTATAATAACAGTTTTGTTTGATATACATTTTGTCTTAAAAAAATAACTTCACATTCTAATGTAGGCTAATAATAGAAACCAGACTTATCCTAATCTTTGTTAGTGATGGTCCAATATAGAGTTTTTTTATTTTTTATTTTTTTGCTGTTGTGGCTTATTAATGCCAATGTGAAGATTTTAAAATCTATATCTATGCTATAGTTTCACTATTGTAAAAAGAAAAAAAAAAACTCAGCTGATATTGATTATTTAAGCACCAATACACTGTCCATCCCTGATTCCTGCATTACACATGTAATTGGTTAAAACTGTATGTTTTTGAATTGTATTTCTAGAACATATTGAATACTCTTATGTATGTTTGTGAGTTGCTTTGAGCCTGCAGCTGCATCCTATTTGAGCAACTGCCTTCACTGTAGTCACGAGACCAAACACGTCCTCACACGTCTACACCGATCCTCCATGCCTCACATTCCTCTGAGTTAGGTAAAGGACCTCCACTGGTTTCATTTGTGGCTGTATTCTTTGCCGATATCAAGACTAGTAACACACTACAGTCAATCTAGTGTTCCACCTTAAAAGTTTATCTATTCCAACAAGATACTGCAACTTGGCATTGTAACCTCGTATTTAATAATTGCATTTTCACACTGCCAATCAAAGAGCCAGATCACTTCTGATACATTCAGCCAAACTGCTTTATGTGGCTATGGTGACACTTTACTGTTCACAAAGATCCAATGGAGGTTGCTAGAGCTACAGTCAATGTCATGTTTTATCATTTACTTCTAGTTGTTGAACTCATGTTGCTATGCTACCAAAAAAGAAATCTTGTGCGTTTTAGTGTAGTTGGTCTATATAGACGGACCGTCCAGTGGATACAGCTGCTGAGCACTGCCACAGTTGCTTATAGACTGCTGTGCCTTCTTCCACCACTCCTGGCAGTGTGCTCTATGTAGGGGGATTTCCACCTCTATCATTAAACTGAGGGACTGTTGCACATTGTTTCAGTGGCGCAGGCGCTACATGACTGGGATTTCCCCTCCTCTGGTAATGACATTTGTTTGAATCTTTGTCCACTTGAAGGAGCAGAGTATAAGGTATCCTGGCTCATGTAAAATTCAATATTATTTGCCTTAATCTTCAATCCATTTGTAGAAGCAATTGTTCTGCCCAAAGCAAAAACTTTCTACACTTACAATTAGAAGTGAATTAATGTCCAGTCCTGGACTGGCTGTTAGTTCACTAAAACCTTAAAGATACACAGCTTTGAGCTTTAGATTAAACTGCAAAAGAATATACTTTTTTATTACCATAATACATTTACTAAATAATATTTGGCAGCTCTGCAAATACTATTTTTTCCCAAGCAAAAAAGACTGGAGATACATTTAACTATGTTTCTGTTGTACATGTAGGATTGTTTTTATTTTGTTATTTATGAAACTTTGATTAAAACATGAGTTTATTTTAGAGCCCCATAAATAGCACTTATCTACATGATGTGTTATGCACATAAAAGTTTAATCTCTGCATTTATCCCATAGCACTTCACATTGTGAAATACAAAACAAACCAAATACATATCAAAACATACATATTGACTTGCTAATCTTTTACTTTAGATTTGACAACCAATTGAATTTATCTGGTGGTTTACCCACACAAAACACTCATATGTATGAATAAATAATAATAATATGAAAATGCTCTGAAATAAAAAAAGGAGATCTATTTTACTGTGGGTGGCTACATGCACGTCTGAACCAGTGTTAGCACATGTCCTATTAAATTAGCTTGGTATTGCTACTCTTTTACATGTACGAGAAAAATCCAAAATATTGTTTTAAACTTGAAGTCATTTTGGTCATATATAATCATGGCATTCTCACGACTGCATCAAGGCTTCACAGGCTGGATGGAGAGCAGGCTACCAAATTTGAAATGCTGAATCACAGGGAACTTCTCCAGACACTAAGAAACAAACAGAAGTAAGACAAATCATTATAAACTACACATATTCTTTGTTTTACAACTAGTTTCAGTAATGTAATGACATAACCTACATCATTTGGGGAAAGCCTGTAAAAGTGGTTGCATATGAGCCAGACACAGGGCTTTATATGTACAGAAACGGACAGAGTTTCGGGGTGGGGGCTGAGGGCTGTGGGTGGCTGCGGTGGGGGTTGGGAAGCTGAACAGGGGACCGCATTGAAATTGAACTCTGATTCTCAGACTGTCTGCATGGTGACCCTATCAGTCATGATCACCTCGGTAGAACTAGGCTGAAAACATCTAGATGCCATACAAACCGAGACAATTCCTCCCCAGATAACAGAACAGTTTTCTGCGCTCCACTCCACGGTCCGGGTTGAAACAAAACTCAAAATGTCCACGCAAAAAATGTCTGTAAATAAGAATAGAAAGTGAAATAGCTCCTAATTCAGTGCACATTTAGTCCCTTTGGTTTGACTGTGGATCGTGAATGACTGCACCTGTTTTCAATATACTCCTACCCCAACACTGAAAAGCTACATACATTTTACATTATTGTTAGTGCATACCAAAGTCCTCTATAGTGTACTGTTAATAGTTCCCAGTCCTTGAGTCTCAATCATACGTAACAACACTTATGTATCCATTATAGCACTTTCAAATCAAAATGAAATAGGTACTATTGTATGATGCAATTACACGACTAATTTTGAAATCTACAAAGAATTTAGTATAAATCCAGACAGGGTTGAAGTTTTTTCCATTTCATGTAACAGACTAAAATTATATTGGACAGTTTGTGTTAATAAACAAAAGCTTTTTGGCAGTGTTCCATAGACCAGAACAAATTAGTATTGTTGCATATTTTTATTTTGAATTACCTCATTTTCGGACAGTTTGTGGCACTTGGGGTGTATTTTCATATTCTTTATTTTTGATTTTTTTGGCCCATAGGCTTTATTAGACAGGAGAGTCATAGCGTGAAATGGATAAAGAGGGGGAGCAGACGTTTGGCAAATGGCTGGGACTGGGAGTCGAACCCACAACACGGAGGCGGCTCTACTACAGAAACTGAAAGCATAAGATTGAAGAGTGTCAAATGAGGCAAGAATGATTTGTAAGAAAAAAATGTATGTGTTGTATGTGTAAATTATATGTTCCTGTCCATGGCAATATAGCGCTCAGAGACCTTAGAGGATTACTACGGCCACAACATCATCAGCCTCGTCTGGGATCTAGAGTACACATTTCTCCAATACGTTACGAAAATGGGAGTTCAGATGGGTGTGATTGACAGGTGGATTATCTTGGACACGCATGGTTTGTCCATATCAAAACAAACATGACTGCTTATGAGGAAAAAAAGGAAAAATATCACAGGGGACTGAAAAACATCACAAATTTCTGTAGGATCATAAGCAAAGCACTAAACTCTGTTAATCTGAGGTGAGAGAAATTTGATGTGGTTTTAAAAGATGACGACCTATGACCTCCTTCGTTTCACATGCTTCACTGAAATAAAATGACCTGGCAAATCCAGAATGATCTCTGTGTGTTTTTTATACAATGGGATTCTTTTTTTTCAGTGTCATGTGAAATGAAGCTCATTGACTAATTATCATTCACAAACAAGATAAAAATTTCTATCATCTCAGATTAACACAGTTAAGTGCTTCGCTCTTTGATTGTGCAGAAATCCGCAATATTTTTCAGTCCCCTGTGATATTTTGTTGCTTTGTTTCCTTGTAAACAGCCATATTTGTTTTGATATGGACGGATCATGCATGTCCCTGATTAGCTAATCCACCGGTCAATCACATCCATCTGAACTGAATTCAACGGTGACCAGACCCACATCTTCGTAAAGTATTGAAGAAGTGTGTATTCTGGATCACAGGCAAGAAATAAACGAATCTGACTGCACAGTACTGTCTGAATCTATCCTCTGTATATTTGTTCTATCTTAGTAACATATCTAACCTGAATGAAGCCTAAATTATTCCCCTGTCTCAATGAGTATAACTTTAATAAAGAAACTTAAAGTATAAAGTGAAGATTGCTCTTTTGTCTGCCTTTACACAACTCAAGGAAGTGTGTTTTTTCTTAGTAGATCAGTTGCGTATGACACAATCAGAACGGCTTGTGCAGTCAGCTAGGTGCAACAGTCATTTTAACATTACGTTCAAGTCAGAGCAAGTTCGTTCTCTAAACAGTCAACGTTAACATGTAAATGCTTAAGCGAGCACACATACAAACTAACAGACCTAAGTACATCTTTAAACTACAATTAACAGCTTGCGCCTTGTTTAAATCATTTCAACCTAAATAAGGCAAAAGAATGTTTAAGGATATTAGGTAATACTTGTTTTTAAGTAGCTTGTTTATTCCTTATGTGAGCGCTGGGTAACTGAATACTGAGACACATAGGTCTAGAACTGTTCTGTTGCCTTTCTGTACGGCAAGACTCAGCCTGAACCTTGTGTGGGGCCAGCAAAGGGAGAGAGGAATGCAGAGTGCTGATGGTTGCTCCAGGCTCGGAGGAAGGTCGGGACACAGGGAGGGAGGATTTAATGAAGGGAACGGTGGAGGAGGCAGCGGGGGGAGGGAGAGGCAGACTGCTTGGCCCCTCAGCTCTTTGGGAAGACTTGCAGGCTGCTCTGGAAAACACAGGATGTGGGTATGCAGGCGGGGAGAACGGGCTTAGACGGCCCCCCAACCCCACCCCCAACCGCCCACACACACAATCCCATTCGCTCCATACCTCGCTTAACCCGTTCCTGTCTCTCAACCAGACTGTTCAGACGCTTGGCTCCAAATGTGCTTGGGTGCAGTGTGTTTGCAGACTTAACCTGATTTTTCACATTGCTTGTAAACCAGTTAGAGACAAACAAGTGAATGACATATCAAACACGGCTTGGTATGTTAAATATGTTTGCTTAGAAGGTTCATGATTGACTTTAAAGCACAGAAGATAGAGCTACCATGGTTCCAAAAAGACAAACATCTCTGTAGCTAAACATTTTTTTCAAAGAAATATCGAATGCGCAACATTAAAGATGAATCTGAACCAAATGAAACTTGCAACACATCAAAATCCAGGCCAGACAAAGTGGAGTGGGAGTCAAGCAGGAGGTTCTGCCAGTAAACTACAGTTAACAGTGAAAACGAAAGCAATTTTACCTCACTGTAGTAACTTTACTAGCCGTAATTAAGTGAAACTGCTTAGTCCTTCTCAGACTTGGTATTTATCAGAGTGAAACAAGGGGTGGAGACAAGAGCATTGTAGAACCTAATAAAGAACAGCAGGTAAAGAAACAAAATGAACAGAGTTCCCAAGTCTTCTTCTTTATAGCGACTTTAAGCTTCTTTTTTTGCAAAGTCATTTGATAATTTTGAGACTCCTGAGTTGAGTTTTTGAGGCTTGCTCCTAAAAGGCACGTGGTGATTTCAGTTCTGTTTCATATTAAGAAAACCAGTAATGAATTGAACACAAGCTGTTATAGTTTTAAAGCTATTCGACTAGAACATCTCCTTTTAAAAATATGCACAGGGTTATTACCTCAGCAGTGACGTTTCATTCGTTTCATTAGTTACTTCTTTGCTTGTTGCTCTGGCAACCCGGTCCTGTCCACTTCTAGGTGGTTCTTTAGAGAGGGGGTATAACACTTCTGTTGATTTTATTATTTTGAAAATGCTATATTCCCTGAAAACAACGTATTTAAATGTTTAATAAGTTTCAGTTTTGTTGCGTTAAGTCACTCCCCCTTCAGAGCACTATCACAACACAATCAGCATGCATCCAAATGATGAAACATCACATCGCGTCAGGTTTGTGAAGTTGTAGTCTATTGTTTTGTGTCCTGCTCTTGTTTAGTTATAAAAAATGGCCGTGCAGGAGCATGGGTGACGTGGGCTTATGGGCGGAGCCTTGTAGTGCCCAGGAAACAGGCATAGGTGACATATAAAACAATTTCAGGCATGGTTTTGATGAGGGAACAATGTTTTAACATGGTAGGTCCAAAAAGTCGAGCCTGCATAATACCCCCACTTTAAGTAGGTAATTGTAGGTATAAAATGTTAATTGTCAATTCTGTTTTTTGTTATGAATTAACTAAATAAATTATTCTGGACTAGAGTAATGAAAGTGTGTGGTGTGAAGAAGTACCTCGGCTTTGTACATTTTGATCAGGCCCTGGTTGACTTTGGACCAGGAGGGAACAGCACTGATGTTCCACAGTTGATTGGAGTGCTCCGCAAATGGACCCGTCTTCATCTGTTCAGACAAACAAAATATTTTAAAAACAAATTCAGAGTTGGCACATTGATAGTTAACCTTATTCTTGTTGTCGGGCTAATGGGCATTGGCCAATAAAGTAACTTGTTTTTTGTAGAAGAAGCAGTGGAAGCTGAGAAGCACTCTCCACTAGTACTGAGGTTTGAGCAGCCACCAGACGCGGGAATGTGAAAAATGCAGCTTTGTCTTCAGCTGCTGGTAACCAAGGATGTTTTCAAATCGTATAGTGTTGGGTATCCTTCTTGTCTTCTTGCCTTCTTGTAGTATTGTAGGGAATTCATCACATTAAAAAAAAAACAGATGTAAAATATCATTTAAATTAACTCCAGAACAAGACCACTTATATACTTATGTACACATGTCTCTAACAGACAATTACTTCATTATTTTGACTGAAAGATGTCCAAATGATTATGGAAAATGAAATGTTTTGGTGAACCATTCCATAGGGCCAATATCGCAGCACTTGGTTTGTCACTCTGCATTTCACCACTAGAAGTCACCAAATCTAGGTTTACATTTTGAGTCTTATTCTCTTCCTGACCTCGTTTTAGGCCAGTGATAGTTTACCATAAGGAAAAAGGTTACCAAAAGAAAAGACAAAAAAAATATACAAAGCAATTGTTTATAATTTTCAGTTTTCTCACAATAACAATTACACTAATTGTTGGCTTAGAGAGTGACTTAAAGTTATACAAGAAGAAACATAAAATCAGACGGCATACACTTGTTTTACCCTTAAAAATATTGGGACTCTTATAACAATACTGTTTATCATTACTTGTATTTCTTCATGTTACTTTGTGAACGTGTTAAACTACATTTAGAAGGCCGAAAGAATTATTTTTCAAGTGTACAGACAGCATTTCAGACAAAATAAATGTATAAATTTATGAATTGTGTTTTCCCACCATTTCTCCCAGGAGGCTGAGGAACCCAAAGCCAGACCCCGGGGCATCAATCTAACATCCCCCTCCTTTTTCCATGCACCCCCTCATGGTGCTCAGACACTTTCCAGGGCCTTGCATGAGAACACATGGGGGAAGGGCTTGAGAGAGAGGGGGGTGGAGACTGCCTGTATTCCCTGGAGGAAGGAGTGATTCACAGCAGCATGTGGGGAAGGAAGTGACTCATGTTGAGGACGGAGCGTGCAAACAGACGCACACAAGAGAAGCGTTATTTGTGAATAAAGAAAATAAAAATAACCCGAGTTTAAAGTGTTTGTAAGTGAAGGCTAGGAGTCAAAAGGGAGTTTATACCACATCTTAACTGCAACGTGTGTAATTTTTCAAAACCGTAACACCTAAAGTCTGATTGCAGTTCAAGTTATGTCTTCATGGGCTTCAGATTCCTGTGTGCTTTTTTAGAACAGTTGACCATTCAGAAAGTTAAAAGTTAAAAGTTAAAGAAAATAAAATGTAATCTTTGAACTGAACAAGAACAAGAAGGCATTGCTTTGAATGACTTTATCCTAACAGTGCTTTTAATTTGTAGGAACATGACTTCACTGATGACAACTTGTTTCAAGTAAACATATGCACTAATCTGTGTATTGATAAATAAAACATCTTCTTTGCGTCATGTAATAATTCCAACCCCAATTGTGATGTTTTTATTACGACAACCTTAAATAGAAATGTTTCTTATCACCTCTTATTCAATACTTCAAGGTAAATCTTTGTGTTAAATAAATATGGACCTAAATTCAGTAGATTTCCAAACCAAACATATTATAGAAGTACTAATAGTATACTAAGAATAGCGAGCTGACCAGACTCCATTGGATGCAGAAGCAGCATCCTTTCGTGACCAGAAGAGGGAGGAGAAAGCCTCTGACGAAGAAGGAGGAAAAGGATGTAGATTTTAAACCGCCGCCCTCCTCTCTGTCCCTGCCCTCCTGTTCCTCTACAAACAAAGCACACAGTTCCTGCTCTGGCCCTGTCCCAAAGCAGGCTCCCATCTGCCTTCCCTCCGTTTTCCTTTTCCTCCTTACTGGACAAAACCTCATACAGCTGTGGCCCAGTTCAACATTTAAACAGGCATGCATCTATCTGCCACTCAAACAAAGGTTCAGGACACTTCTGAATAAATGAATTTAAGTTCAACAATCATACTACACCTATTTTTCAACATAGCTTTTAGTACAAAAGCATTTACAATAAAGATTATTCATTCCTCATTAGCAAACTTAATTAGTCTAAATTAGTCTAAATGAATTAACTAAATGAAAACAACATTAATATGATATTGTGTGTGTTTGTTTTTGTACCTCATTTATGAATTTGATGCACTCTAGAAACATGTAGTCCTGGTGATTGTCATTGACGACCTTCTTGTCAATAAAGTGTCGTGGCTCCAGAGTTGGATGATCTAAAAAAATAGATGTATAATCAGATGCCATGTTAGGTATTTTCCCATTTTATTGGCCATACCCATGTTAAGAAAGAAAATAAGAAAATTCAACATCTAAACCTAAGGTTTATTGTTATTACCTATAAACTGAGAGCTCCCCCATATAAAAGGCAGAAACTGAAAATCATCCAGGCCCCAAACTCCTTGACTCCCAGCTGGCTCCATTCTGTACGTTTTCTGCAGCTTTCTCATAACCTGCAAATACCTCAAAACACATACCATACAAAATTCAAAACTATATTTATAAAAATCTAAGCTTGATGAAGTTACTGTAAAATATTTGTAATTAATAATGTAAATAAAAATGATCAAATTGTGTGTTAAATAAGGTGTATAACTCACTTGTCAAAGACCTTAAAAACTATAGCTAGTCGATCGTCTACTTGAAGAGCTCCAACTTTACAAAGGCAGCAAAGAAATGCCGCAAAAGCTGCTTCATGACCTGAATAAACAAATAAACAAGCTGTTACAAAAGGTTAAGTTTGTTTTAATCCATTTTCATTACAATAAAAAATACTTTATGTAATTAGCAGTAGAGCCAAGCTATTCCAATAAACTAAATAGTGAACTGACAGAGCAGATCGGCAGCATTACAGCGCCTTCTAGTGGCCAAACAAAATAGTGCTTAAATTGTATACCAGTAAAACAAAGACTAGGGACAAAGAAAGGATGACCTGTTCCGTAGTCTATCCGGGTTTGGTTCCCAACAGACTCTTTCAAATAAACCGCTATTTCTGGGGCTGCAGCCTGTTTGTCCGCAGGGAGCACAGCAGCAAGCAGCGCCTCTGCATTCTGAAATAAAGAGCAAAGTACATAGAATTGGGTTACTGGAGCTGGTAAATGTAGTTGAAATACAAATATAGTTGTAAAAAGTTGGTATTGTTGTAATCACCTTGTCTAGTTTGGCATACCAGGTCCTGAAGGCCTGATTACCAAATCTTGATGGTTGATCAATAGGAGGAGTTTCATCAATCCATCTGTCCAAAGTGTCCAACAGTCCGAGAAGCTTCTCCACTGTCTGCCACACAAAAGCAATAAAAAGCTAATTATCCCAACTGGGTTTTAAAAACTTGTTACAATTCTCAACAATCCTAAATGTGTTTTTAAATAAATCAAAGTAGAGGTGTCAGATACACCAAAAAAATGTATATTATTGAAATAGTTTTTTAGGAGCTATTTAAGAGAATATTATTGTTGATGATAAATAATTTTAAAGATTGGAGACGAGCAGAAATAAAACAAATTTGCACTGTTAAATGCATTTACACTGTTAAATTTTACAGTACATTGATTATTTGGGCAATACTTGAAACCCAACAGGATATTTACAGGCACATTTTAGCACATTTCTGATGACTTACATTTACAACTTACCTGCGATACTGTATATTCACATGTGAGTTTCTTTCCCTTCACACCTTCATTCAAGGTTAAAACAAAGCCGATATAGTCAGCATATGCCTAAAAAGAACAAGAAACATGAAATATTATCTACATTATTTATCTACATTTTAGTGTTTCTTGTGTTATTTACTAGTAGCTCATATTTGTATGCTAAACTGTGTTTGAACTCACACCTACATTTCTTATTTACGCATTTTTTATTTCTTATTATTTGGTTGGGACTCAAGTGCACGTTAATGAACAGAGTAAGTAAACACAGCAGATCGTAGCTATGCGCTAATTTCCATCCATTGTCCAGCATTCACTATCAGAAATGTACACTCATTGGTATACTTCAACATTGGAGGCAAAGTGGCTGAAGTGTCTTGCTCAAGTACACAACAACAGTATCCACGAGTCGGATCGTCTGACCTTTGATGGAACCACTGAGCTGCTGCTGCCCTCAAAGTCAATATTATTTAAAGACAAAAAAATCTTAAAATAAGATTATTATACATTAAAATTATATTTTAAATTTGTAGTCAGCGGACACAGAGTCGAGTTGATGTTGAGCATAAAGTATCCAAATGCAATATGAACATGGTCAGTGTTCTTTATCCTTAAACTTCAGCCTTTCAGCTGCACACTCAAGAGCACTTAGCTCCAACATTCTGGGGTCCACAATTTTAAAAACGGCCATGAATGTGCAGTTTTAGTGAATGTAGACCAATGAACCTACTTGAGAGCGTTTCCACTTGCCCATGTCAGGAACCATGTTGATTTCATTCTTAGGAACCATAAAGTTGAAGTTTGGGGTCACATCCTGAGATATACTGTCAGAGCTGCACCCTGAAATGTGCATACAGAATTACAACTGTGTTATGAATGACTGGTATAGTTCATTCCTTAAAATATGAACGCTAATGTGCATTTGTGTCGCATTTTAAGATTAAATAATTTTACAGCAACCCCGTGATGTACATGAACACGTATTTACTGCAGGTGAAGCAGGACAAAGGTAATGTTTAGCGTTTGTTTACTACCTGATGGTTGATCAGTTTCCGCCATGGCGATCTGTAGTCTTCTTCAGAAGATTGAGTTCATTTTACCTACAGACTCACACTGCCCCGAGATGGAGTCACAGAAAACTGCGCCCTCCTAATAAAAATAAAAAGCACAACGCAGCCCCCTAGCGTCGGAAAATGTACTTGCATCAAAAGAAGAACATTTAAAATCTAGTTTCCAGCAACTTATAACTTAAAGGTTAAATGCATGTTTTTCTTTCATAAATCTGGTCTCTGGTTAATTAAATGAAATAACTGAAATAAATAAATAAATAAACAAACAAATACAGACATACAAATAAATAGAAACGCGCGTGCGGCTGCATTGCCAAAGGTTATAAATGTCCCATGGTCTTTGTAGTTCACTGTCAGTCGCTCCAGAGGTTGTCTCCGTACATCTGATAACCATTAACCTGATAACACAGGGAAAATATCATCTTTTATCGGGACCCTGCTTCAGACAGAGTGGGCGTTTCTTTGAACACAGAATGTGGGGCATTTGGAGCAGAACTATGGTAAGCGCCTCCGACAGTAGGTTGCGCTTGTATTTATACAACTTTAACTTTGCTAACATAGTGCATTTTAACTTTTGGGGTCACAAGTATCACTGTGGACAGGATAATAGATTTGGGTAGTGGATTTGAGCTTTGATCGCGTATTTGTCGCCAATGAATTCAAGACTTTTAGCTAGCTGTCACTTAGCCGCTGCTAGCAAAGGCTAAGGAGATGTGGGTCAAAGGTAAGAGCAGTTTATAGAATTTGACAAAGCATATTGGCACATTACTACTCGTTGTCATTGTTTATTCTATATAAACACGTGTGTTACTAGTTTAGTTCGTGACGTTTCTATTAAGGTAGAGACTTCATCTCAGTGTTTAACATAAAAGAAGCCAACAGTGGATAACAGTTCTTCATTTCCTTATTTACCCAGGGTCATATAGTCCCTTGAATGTATGCACTTCATATTGTGCCTTATGTGAGCTGTGAATGCAACACCAGTATTAATTGGACTCTTACACTGTCACAGGTGAAGGTGGGGATGCCGAAACCATGTGCCTTTGTGAAACCCTGCCACTTAGTGAAGCCTGTATCTGCCACTCGCATTTCTGGACGATATCTGACCCATCAGAGGGGCTTGCCCACTCTGCCTGTGCCCCCTCTGCAGCAGACATGTGAGCGATACATTGCAGCCCTTGAACCTATTGTGAATGAAGAGGAGCTGCAGCGCACAAAGGTCCTTGTAGATGAGTTTCAGAAACCTGGAGGAGAGGGAGAGCGACTACAGAGGGCTCTGGAAAAAAGAGCAGGAAACACAGAAAACTGGGTAAGTTTAATTACTGCACACCGTAATCGGCCATCTGGGCACTTAATGTGTGCAGTGTGCAATCTAACAAGTAGTTTCATGCCAACACTTTCTTTTGTTGATAAATAACTAAGTTTGTAAAGTAGTCTCTATGCTTTGTCATAAATGGAACTTGGAGTGTAATTATATGTAATACATATTGCAAGAATAGATGGTTTCATGATGTCTTGTTTGTCTTTCCAGCTGTCTGAGTGGTGGGTGCAGGTTGCGTATCTTGACTACCGGTTGCCAGTAGTGGTCCATTCTAGTCCTGGTTTGGTATTGCCCAAGATGAACTTCAATGATAAACATGGACAAATACAGTAGGCATCACACACTCATTCAACAATAAATTGTTGTTGCTTCATTTATGTTTAATTTAAATATTTTATTTCCATAGATTTGCTGCTAAACTTATTGCAGGAGTCTTGGATTTTAAGACGATGATTGACAAGTAAGAAAAATTATCCTGCTGATTTGGTTTGCTTTCTGTAGCTTAGCAAAGATAAATAAATCACTTAAAATGTGTTGTTACTTGTTAACACACAGCACAGAAATATACTGTGCTGAACATAACCATAGTCTTTAGTTTACTTTAGTTTAGATACTGATAAATGTACTGATTGTGATGAACAAAACTTGTTATCATATAATGTACAAAAGCAGTAAAAAGTTGCAATTAAATGGTAATGTTTGAATATATAAAAACATGAATATATCTGTAGGCAGGCAGGCAGAGCGGCGGTGGAAAAAGGACAGATTACACGTATCTCTGGGCATATTTAGGGACAGCCTTGCTCACTATCAGAGAGCTATGACAGAGGCCAAATGCCGGTATCTGTCTGAAATTATCTGCAGTAATAGTCACTGCCCCTGTGTGTTGTTCAATACTATTAACTCCTGTTGTGAATCCACACACCTCATTGATTGATGCTACTGTTTCAACCTGTGAGAACTTTTTACACTTTTTTGTTGACGAAGTGGAGTCTGTGAGACGACTGAGCAGACTCAGCATCTGTCCAGTCCAGACTGTTGGTGCTGTACACTTGGCAGTGTTTGACCAGTTTGAACCAGTCTCATTGTCCTTCCTCAGAGATTTGATCAAACAAATAAGAGCTACAAACCGTCCAATGGACATTTTGCCCATGAGATTGTTAAAGGAGGTGTTTGCCGCTATAGGTCCCTCCCTGTTGGTTTTATTAACACTTCTCACGTCTCAGCTCAGGATGTGTACCCGACTCTCTTAAACATGCTGTAGTGAGACCCCTTCTCAAAAAGCCACATCTGGACACTAATGTTTTATCAAATTTTAGACCTCTTAAATCTGTAAGTGACTGTGTTACATAAAGATGTGGTTGGGACAGAATTTATTTTACCTAAATGAGGACAACAGAGTATATTTTATTTGGTAACTGTAAGGAATCTGAGTCATTTTTGATAAAAACTTTAAGTTTGACAAACAGACAGTGTGGTCAGATCAAGGTCGAAAGTAAAGCCTTTTTTAAATCGTGGCGACCTTGAAAAGACTCTTCGCGCTTTTATCAGCTCGAGAATAGACTACTGCAACGCACTTTATGTCGGTGTGTCCCAGTCCGCCCTCAGTCGCCTCCAGCTTGTGCAGAATGCTGCAGCATGTTTTTTAACCAACACCCCCAGACGTCAGCACATCACTCCAGTGCCTTTATCTCTTCATTGGCTTCCAGTTTCTTTTAGAGTTGATTTTAAAATTGAGCCTTGCTCCTTCCTATTTGACTGAACTCATGTCTGTCCACAGCTCAAATAGGGCATTAAGGTCAAGCAACCAACTCTTGCTGAAAGTCCCCAGAGCCAGGCTCTAACACTGGGGTGATCGGGCTTTTTCTGTCACTGGCCCCCAGACTTTGGAACAAACTGCCCCCTGGTTTGCGCACTATCACAGACTTTGGCCTGTTTAAATCCAGGCTCAAAAGTTATTTATTCAGACTGGCTTTTAACACTTAGTAAAGCAGTGGCACTTTGTACAGTTTGTTTTTATTTCATTGTTTAATGTTTTGAATGTTTTTATATTGTGTTGGTTTTACTGGAAAGCACTTTGGTCACCTTGAGTGTTGTAAAAGGCTCTATAAATAAAGTTTGATTGATTGATTGGATATAGATGAGGTTTATTGAAGATTTACAACATTACATGCTACGTGCCATTACATATTGAACTGTGCCAATCACAAGATTTTTTTTTTTTCCCCAAACAGTGAGACGTTGCCTGTGGAATACATGGGACCCAAACCTCTGTGCATGAATCAGTATTATCAGGTGCTGTCATCGTGTCGCATCCCTGGCCTGAAGAGAGATTCAATAGTGAACCACGCCAGGAGCGCCTCACCACCAAAACACATCACTGTAGTTCACAACTGTCAAGTAAGGACTAATACAGTTTGTTTAAAATGATGTCTGCAAACATTTAACAGCATTTTTGGATAGTTCTTTGGTCTAGATGTTTACAACAGTGATGGGACTCCGCTGACTGTCGGCCAGCTCTGTGGCCAGTTGGAACACATCTGTAATTCCTCACAGCAAACCAACTTGGAACCTGTTGGGATCCTCACAACTTTAGACAGGGATTCATGGGGCAGGGCATACCAAAACTTCATCAAGGGTAGGCCAGTCACAATAACATCTCTTTTAAGTTTGACAATATATCATGAACCCAAAGACTTAGACCTTGACGGAAATGACACAGGATGTCACACATTGCAATATAATAACAAAGAGCACAAAATAAATGGTAATAAGAAAAGCTGGCCAATTCTTTAAATTCTTAAAAATCTTTAAATGGACAGTATCTTAAATAAACATTAGCTGCCATATAGACATTAACGAGTCAAAGATGTTAATTATTTGACCCACTGCAGCTTAGATCTTAATGAACTGAATGAAAGATTTTCCCACTAGTGCGAATAAAAAATACACATGATAAATAATGAGCCCAAAACGTACTGTCCCAGCTTCCATTGACGAAACTAGAAGTTAGGAAAAAAGAAGGAAAAACTAATATGCCATTTCTTTTTCTAAAGAATCTGGGCTTGGTTAAACTTTACAATTTATGAGGCTACATAATCTGACCTTTGACCTGACATTTCGTATAAGACAAGTAGACAGCGATAAGTCAAATAAAGTGTTACTAAAGGCGTTACTGAAAATGTTAATTTGTTTTGTACAGATAAAACCAACCAAGCTTCTGTGTCAGCTATTCAAAGAAGCATTTTTACTGTGTGTTTGGACGGAGCGATGCCTGCGGTCACAGAGGACATGTCCCGAAGCTGTGCTGCTGTCCAAATGCTGCATGGAGGAGGCAGCGGGTGGAACAGTGGCAACCGGTGGTTTGACAAGACTCTGCAGGTGTGTTCTAGATGGAAAATTAATGCTTAAGTATGAAAACAAATTACTTTTGGTGTGTAAATTAACTTTTACTTAATGTTAGAGTTTGATTGATGTATAACAGCTTGCTTATTCTGTTACGTTGTACTTCACATATTTGTATCTGTCTCCTGGCAATATGTAACAAAATGTCTGGTTTGTCATCCTCACTGTTGTCTGTGTAAAACATTGTAGTTTATTATTGGGGAGGATGGCACATGTGGAGCAAACTATGAACATGCCCCAGCTGAGGGTCCTCCGATCGTGGCCTTGATTGACCATGTCGTTGAATATACGTAAGTAGATTAAGTGTCTTACTCAGTGTTTTTGTTTTTTTTTCTTAACTCACCCTCCTCCTTTCCCTTTATGAATAGAACCCCTGGAGAAAACGTATATAGACAAAATGTTTTTTTTATGACTTTCTTTTTGTGTGATCTATTTATTTGTATTAAAATAATCTTCTTTACTGTTTTTTTTTTTTTTTTTGGATGCGGACGTTGGAAACAGGAGGAGGTTAGAGCTGGGACAAACTCCTGTCCTTAAGTCTTCTACAGTGCCACAGAAATTACATTTCAACATCAGTCCAGAAATTAAAAGTGATATTGAGGGGGCTAAACATGCAATGAACAAGTGAGTTGGCAATGTGTTCTGCTTATTGAATATTCCAAACACTTGACAGTTGTAAAAAAAAAAAAACACATTTAAATTTATAACTGAAATTGCACACTCATTGTTCATGTATATATTTTTCCTCTTGTAGATTGGCACAGGACCTGGAAATGAGAGTTGTCGTATTCGAACACTTTGGAAAGAACGTTCCAAAGACCTACAAAATGAGCCCTGATGCCTTTATACAAGTTGCCCTACAACTGGCCTTTTACAGGTGAGCTGTCTCTTTACGTAATGTTTTAATGTAGTATATTCTGATGGCCCTGAATACTGATTTAGATCCTGTCTTTCAGAATGTACCAGCACAGCTGTGCCACATATGAGAGCGCCTCTTTGCGCATATTCAGGCTTGGTCGTACAGATACAATACGATCGGCCTCAAGTGCCTCAGCTGAATTTGTCAAAGCCTTTGACAATGTGTCCAAACAGAACACAGAAAAAGTTGAATTGTTGGAAAATGCTGTGAAAGCGCACAGATGGTACACTAACATGGTAGGCATTATTTATACAACAGTTGGTCCTAGTTTCTATGAGCGCTTTACGTTCATTTGCTGTCCTCTGGAACAGGCCATCAGTGGACAGGCGATTGATAGACATCTGCTTGGCCTAAAGATGCTGGCTCTTCAAGAACATTCCCCTTTGCCCCCAATCTTCACTGACAAGTCATACAGCAAAGCTTTGCACTACATACTGTCCACCAGTCAGGTAAAAACTACTGTTTTATAGGAATACTTTTTGTCCTATTTTTTAGATAGAGGTCGTCGTATTCACTTTTTCTAATTGTTTTATTTGTTACAGGTACCATCCAAAACCGATTGTGTCATGTGTTTTGGACCTGTTGTCCCAAATGGATATGGTGTCTGCTACAATCCTATGGAAGATCACATCAACTTTGCGGTGTCGTCTTTTAACACTTGTAATGAGACAAATGCAGCATCTTTTGCACAAACTGTGAAGGAGGCCTTGTTAGACATGAGGACTCTTCTGGAGCAAACACCCAGAGCCAAACTATGAATCTCAAGAAGGATGTTAGACTGTGGCACTATAGTTATGCTTGATGATAGTCTGTCAATCATTTCATTTTCTCATCATTGAGATTAGAATTGCACATTGGTTTATACATTTTTACTTCAAATGTAAATATTTTCAAATTGCTTTTATCTGTGCCATTAACTGAATATACTTAAATCAACTTTATGATTAGAATTCTCTTAACTATGCCTAATACTTTGTCATGTGTGGCTTGACTCTTGACAGAAAATATATTTTTATACTTTTGTCTAAGATTTTTGTTGTGCCATACAGTACTGACTAGTACTGGTAGACTTTGCTGTCCTGTTAGGAGGGCATAATTACATATATTTATATAAAAAAGTGACAGATTGTGATAGTTTACACTTTGCTCCTACATGCAAAAAAAGCCAATCATCATATAGCAGAGCATATTTGTTATGCAATAATGTTATTAACTCTTTGATCTGTATACGGTCACTTCATAGGGACCTTTTGCTTGTGACAACAAAAAAAAATCAATAAACACTTGAGTCTTAGATCATGTATGTGGTTCAAACTTAAGATATTGGGTCATTTAATTGCTTAAAGGTTAGGATCAGTCCCCAGGAATTAATGTCATTGGTTCTGATTTTGAGATGTTAATAGTGATGAAGTGATGTGAAAACATGTTTTTAGTTTATGAATAATTGTACTTTTCTGTACGTAAGTAACCTGTAAGGTTTTATAGGTATTTTAGGAGAGTGATTATGGTCACACACAAAGCAGTGTCTAAACAGTTAATTTTGTGATTGGGTGGAGCTGTGTGTGACTTGTACCTGTTGCACCACGTCAGGACCATGGACAGCGACTTTTCACACCTCTGCATGACAGGTCTCTTTTTACAGTGGTTTAAAAATCAGAATGTAATTAATTTGAACTCAATGACTTACTTTTTTATTATAGCAGTTTTTAACATTTGAGTGATGGATTACAGCCACACTGCATCAGAAGAGTTGTGCCCAGTCTGTGCTGACAGAGTCTCTGGATATCACTATGGGCTGCTCACATGTGAAAGCTGCAAGGTACATTAGCACTGTTGTTTTTGTTGTTTGTTTAAATCTTAGTGAGGTACTCATTTTGGTTTTAATTATTTATACCAATAATAAATTTGATAGGGATTTTTTAAGAGGACCGTTCAAAACAATAAGAGGTACGTGTGTGGAGAGACCGAGAGGTGTAGGATTGATAAGGCCCAGAGGAAACGCTGTCCCTTCTGCAGATTTCAGAAATGTCTCAAAGTGGGGATGCGACTAGATGGTGAGAGAAAAACTGAAAATTATTTCATAATGATGAATTTCAGGTTTATAAAGATGTTACCACTTTCTTGTGTACATTAAGAATTATACAGTTATTAGTGTAATTAAAATGATTCCTTACCCTCTGTTATCTGCCTTTATTTGCTAATGTACAAAGATTATTTACTGTACTTCTGTGTCACTCTCAAGTTGTTAAAAATATATGTTCCACAACTTTATCGCACCCTTTTCATTTCAATTGAAATTACTTGCATTGAGTAGTGCCTCACTTAAATGTTTACAGCTGTCCGTGCCGATCGAATGAGAGGGGGTCGGAATAAGTTTGGACCTATGTACAAACGAGACCGTGCCCTCAAGCAGCAAAGGAAGGCTGAGGAAGAGGTTCTTAAGATTACCCCTCATGTTCAGACAGATTGCACTTACCCTGTCAGGTCTGGAATGGGCTGCCCTCCTTCAGTAACAATTACACCTGCCGCTAACCGTGTTCACTCTGAGACCACCCACGCCAGGGCACACGTTCTACATTTCAGCCCCTTTGAGGACTACAGGGGGCCACTAAAGTCTAGTGTTCCTCTGTTCGTGTTGGAGCTGGTGCGCTGTGATCCTGATGAAACTTTAGTACAGAATAAGATTAGACAGAGTTTACAGCAGCACAAACATGGGTTGCTGAGCCTTTTCAGCCTCATGTTCCTCCTGACTGAGCAAACTCTCCTCTCTATGGTGGAGTGGGCCCGTACGTCTGTCTTTTTCGGGCAACTCGAGGTAAAGACAACAGTAATATTTAAAAAGGGGAATATCATGTTATAGTGTTCCTGTTTTGTTTGTGTGAGGTAAGTGACCAAATGACGCTGCTCCACAACTGCTGGTCTGAGATGCTGCTTCTTGACTTCATCTCCAGACAAGTCCTAAAGGGAAAAGAGGGTCGGCTTCTTCTTATCACTGGACATGAGGTGTGTATATTCAAATGTATTTTATTTTTTCCTGATTCTAGTTTCTCTCAAGTTAGTAGGCTTTGAGTATTTATTGTTATACGTTTTTGATTTCACCATTAATAGTCAAATATTGTGTTATAGATTGATCTTTCTGTGCTTGGATGCCACGCTGGTCCCATTTTGTCCAGTCTCATTAAAATGGGTCAAGAGCTGATTGGAAAATTTCAGCTCCTTAAAGTGGATCATCAGGAATTTGTCTGCATTAAGTATCTGATTATTTTCAATCCAGGTTTGCGGCTTCACCCTAACACATAACCTTTACAGTGTGTTGGAGATTATATTTATATGTTTGTTTGTCTTATATGGAAGAAGGGAAACAGCTTGAAAACCGTGTATTCATTGAGAGGGTCCAGGGGCAGGTTCGTGAGGCTCTGCTGGAGTCTGCCCTGTCCTCCCAGTACTCGGGTCGTTTCACTCAGCTGCTGCAGTGTCTGTCTGAGATACACTTTATGAGCACCTTGGCCGAAGACTATCTGTGGAGCAAACACGAGAGCGGGGAGGTACTCTGCAACAGCCTCCTCACCGAAATGCTTCATGCCAAGAGGAGCTACACATAACTATCACCCCTTATACACCGCCTGGCCAAAAAAAAAAGTCGCCACCAAAAAAAAAAAGGTCACACACTCTAATATTTCATTGGACGCCTTTAGCTTTGATTACGGCATTTGCTGTGGCATTGTTTCGATAAACTGTTGTCACAAGATTTATTTCCATCCAGTGTCGCATTAATTTTTCACCAAGATCTTGCGTTGATGATGGTAGAGTCTGACCGCGGCGCAAAGCCTTCTCCAGCACATCCCAAAGATTCTCAATGGGGTTAAGGTCTGGACTCTGTGGTGGCCAATCCATGTGTGAAAATGATGTCTCGTGCTCCTGAACCACTCTTTCACAATTTGAGCCCGATGAATCCTGGCATTGTCATCTTGGAATATGCCCGCGCCATCAGGGAAGAAAAACTCCATTGATGGAATAACCTGGTCATTCAGTATATTCAGGTGGTCAGCTGACCTCACTCTTTGAGCACAGACTGTTGCTGAACCTAGACCTGACCAACTGCAGCAGCCCCAAACTATTTGCTTAGTTAAATCCAGGTGGCGACTTTTTTTTTGGCCAGGCAGTGTAGGCTACTTAAAGGTGCTCTATGTAACTTTTCTAATGAAGGACCGGATACCTGCTTGTCTGTAGGTGTTATTGGCTAACCCTAGAGCGTTCCACAGTATGGCATTAAACGTATTTATCATCATGGAGTCAAGCAGGGGATGCCACCAGCCCCACTTACAGGCAGATCTGTGGAGAGCAGACCCCTCTTCACTGTAAGAATACATGTTTTTCGAGATATTTTTAGCTATAAAATCACCTGTAATTGAATACATGCAAAATAGGTAATGTGAAACATTTCAAGCAACAAACTATCTCCATGGAGATGGGCAGGTGCTGAACCCACCACCATAAAAGTTACATAGTGCACCTTAAAGCATTCTACTCATTTTACAATTGTTTCACTCTTAGTGTAATCTACTAAGTGTTTTACGCCTACAATCAACTGTTAATTAACTTAAACTGTTAAGCGATTTTCACCTAATGTGTTAGGCCTAAATGTAAACTAGCCTAATTACTAAATACTTTTGCAATATAGCAAACTGTATTCTTATTATAAAGCCTATTGTCAGTGGTGAACATGTGTGAGTTAATTTACTTGTTGTGACATCTGAATCTTTGCTCCAGGAAAATATTTTGGAATAATAGACAGGATCAGGTCTCAAATTCTCAGCCACCTGCTATAACAAAACAATTAATCAACATAATGCATTCACCTTTTGTGTAGAGAGGCCCTATCTGATCCAAACAACTCTTCACTAGAGACATAATTGACCTGGCCTTGACATAAACTGTTACAAAGCTCAGTCACATGAGGCTTATTATTTTGATGCAACAAATAAAAAATGTAATAACAGCATAAGGTTCATATAGAAAACTTACCAGGAAATTGTGCAGTCCAATTTCTGCCTTCTTATTTCTATTACCTATGCAAATTTTAGCCAGTTAAATTAAGAATAGTGATCTTAAAGGAATATCCATTGCAGGAAGAGAAATATATTTAAAAATGATTTCTCTCAGGTAAACTATGCTATTAACATATTAACCACATTCTCCTTAGCTTCAGGGCTTAAATTAAATCTTTCCAAATGTGAACTATTCCCCATCAAATCTTGTAATGCCTTACAAATCTGGAATTCCCGTGAAACAAAAAGTGAAATACCTGGTTGTTACCATTGTAAAAGAAGAAGACAAAAGACAAAGTGAAAACTTTAACCCCCTAATGGAAAGAATTCAAACAAAATTTAATATTCTAAGGGGCTTATCGATCTCAGGTAGAATCTTACTTTCCAAAGCTGAAGGGCTCTCTAGTCTAGTTTATGCAGCTCTGCCCTTGATGTATCCAATAACATAAATGCACAAGTGAACAAAATTGTATGTGATTTCATCTGGAAGAAAGAACACACCTCATTAAAAAAACCCAAAAACAAACGAAATGATTAATAAATTAAATGATAGTGGATTTAACATTCTCGCTTTTGAGACTCATTCCTCTTTCAAAATTAAATGGATTAAAAGATCCTTATTGAACCCAAATTCTTTATGGAACTTCATTTCAACACATGTATTTGAAGCATTAGGACGTTTAAACTTTATTCTAAGATGTGATTCCAGCATTGATACACTTCCAGTTAAACTCTCTAACTTTCACAAACAATTACTGTTATGTTGGTCTTTAGTACATAAGCACAACTTCTCACCACACAAATTGTACATATGGAATAACAAGGATATAAGCTTTAAGCACAAAACTCTTCTCTTCAAAAAGTGGGTTGACTATGGTATTATCTATGTACACCAACTATTCAACAAAGAAGGCATCACCTATTCCTACAGAGAATTTCTCAATGTTTACAATTTTCCACTAATGCCAAGAGAATATGCCATTGTTTTTGACGCCATCCCTTCTGGTGTGAAAATGCTGATGTCTACCTATGTACACACCTCTAATGATGATCCACCTAAGGAGAAGCTGCTTATTGGTAACTCTGAGTAACTTATCATAAGGAAAGCATCAGTAAACCAGCTTAGGTTTTTATTTGGAACAATGCATTTACTTACATTAACTGGAATTATGTTTGGCCTAGGAAATATTTTGTAACTAATAAGATTCGTGAGGTTGTGCCTGAACATCCTGCATAGATGTTACCCTGTTAACGTCATTTCAAAATTTCGCTTAAACGTAGATCATCTTTGCTCATTCTGTCATCGCATTGAAGAGGTCACCCATGTACTTTGGGACTGGTCCTACACTCAAATCTTTTGGAATGACATACATTTGTTTAATACATTCACGTGAATGTGAATATAAATGCTTAAGCCTCTTGCAATGTCATTGTTTATACCATTGTATATTTGAATAATAAAAAAAAAAAATTGTAAAACAATTCATGAACTTAAAAAAAAACAAAAAAAAAAAAAAAACTAATGGAAACTAATGTTGACCTGATAATAGTACAAATGGTTTTATTTTGTTACATTTAAGTTTATAATTCTCGGCTTGTTAAAAGTCTGTAATTTTGAGTAACTTCCGGCACTTCCGGGAAACAGACTTTATTCAAGATGGCGACGCTGGCAGTGAACCGGCCTCCTCAGGGAGGTTTCAGTTTCGAAAACTGCAGAAGGTACGTTATTTCTTTTTAATAAAGTAAAACGCAACGATGTAATAATATGATGAATTAACTTTGACATAGTGGGATTGTTAGGATCTCTTACAATTAGCCTTTTCTGAAGATGCTAGTGTTGAGACATCAATGGCTACCATACAATGACTCAGGCAATTCACCATTTACCACCACTTTTCCAGCTAAAGGGACATTCCCTCACATCATACATTAACAAAAGCTATGTTTTATTTTTCTGTACGTAAGGTTTTTTTTAAATAAACTAAAATTTCTTGTCGTCTGGTTCTTGTTGGTAAATCTCATTATTTTGACTCGCACAGCTACGCTAAAGCCACATGTTATTGACTTGTCACTAACGTGGCTTTTAACAGTTATAAAATACTTTCAGAATTACTTTTATTCATCCCCAAGGGGCAATTCCTTTTTATACTATGTATACGTATATTTTTCTTACACTATGTGCTTTATTCGAATACATGTACTTTACTAAAATATGTATGCATAATGTTAAGAAGAAGCATTTGGAATATTTTTTTTAAATGCTAGCAAATTGTGTTTTTAAGGTCTTTTCTTTCTTTTGTTTGTTTTTTTTTTCTAGAAATGCTCTCATCGAAGGAGAGGCTAATAAAGCTGGGTGCAGTTTGCCATCAGCTCGCAAGACAGGAACCACCATTTGTGGAGTTGTTTTTAAGGTAGGTTGCTTGTTCACCACCGAGCAATACATCAACTAATTTAGTAAAAAAAAAAATGTAATAAACAAGGAACAGGTAACTTGATTTTATGATGTTCCTCGACTCGACTATCTGTCAGAACTGACTGACCACTAGGGCTTGATGAGGACAAATGTTTACACAGCTTGGCTTGGTTATTACTTTGAGAATGGATAAAAACACACATATTACTGTCAAACAAGTGGAACAACTGGTTAGCAACCAGCAACCCCAACCCTGACCAATGCGACTAGTGACTCTTGGAAGAAATTGGTCTGTGGAGCGCTTCATGTGATTGTTTACAGTGCTAGGTAACAGTCGCCCCCTTCAGTAGACTAACTGAAGCACAAGTACAACCATAGACATCTATCCACGTTTTTTCGGAATGATTAAAGATTAGGTCTGTATCTTTTCAATAAGGACAAAAAGTCCTCAAAATGTTGCATATAACAGTAAGTTGAAATCTGTGAGCATTCAATCTGTGGGTAAAACTGAGTGTTAGGGTTGGCGGTCACTAATTGAAAAATGTTACCTTTTTTTTTTTTTTTTAGTTGGTGGATTGGAGGAAGTCGGTTTGTATTGGTGCAGGGCCCACTCATAAAGTTTATGTAATTGACACTTTTTGTCAATTTTTGAAAATTCCTAAAAGAAAGATGAAAAGTTTTCGAAATAATAATATTTCTCTTTCCCAGCAGTACATGTGGAATAGTAGAAATATTGTATTTTTCTTGTTTCATATTTATACTTGAATGTTTTGTCTCTTTCTGCAGGGTGGTGTTGTCCTTGGTGCAGACACAAGAGCCACTGAGGGCATGGTAGTGGCAGACAAGAACTGTTCAAAAATCCACTACATCTCCCCCAATATTTAGTAAGCAACATTCATTGTTTCCTATGCTTCTAATGCTTTAATTTGCCTCTAATGTTGTAATGTGTTTATCTTCATGCATTTTTGATGTTCCAGCTGCTGTGGTGCAGGGACAGCAGCTGACACAGAGATGACCACTCAGCTCATCTCCTCTAATCTCGAGCTCCATTCGCTTTCCACCGGCAGACTGCCTCGAGTAGCCACAGCCAATCGCATGCTCAAGCAGATGCTCTTTAGGTAGTCTACCACTACCAAACTGAATAATAGAAAAATCTATTTTAGCAATTACAACATTTAAACAATTTGAAGAGTGAATAAAATACAAATAGTGAAAATGCCTGATACAAATATAAAGAAAAACATTTTTACAATTGCTTTCTGCTGTGTTCTAGGTATCAGGGCTACATCGGCGCTGCTCTGGTTTTGGGTGGGATTGACTGCAACGGTCCACATCTCTACAGCATTTATCCTCATGGCTCCACAGACAAATTGCCCTATGTCACCATGGGTATCTGTCTCTTCAATCAATTTACTTGACAATTGTATGACTTTAGTCTCATGCCTTTTCCTGCTTTCATTTTAGGGTCTGGGTCTCTTGCTGCTATGGCAGTGTTTGAGGACCGCTATAAACCGGACATGGAGGTATATTTTCTTTTGAATTTTGTAAAGCAAGCATATTTAGGTTTAAATTACACGTTAAACTTGTTGAACTATTTACAGGAGGAGGAAGCCAAGCAACTGGTGCGTGATGCCATTGCTGCTGGAATCTTTAATGATCTGGGCTCCGGCAGCAATATCGATCTTTGTGTGATCAGCAAGAGCAAAGTGGACTACCTGCGACCTCATGATGAGGCCAACAAGAAGGGTGTCAGGTATGGACCAGTGAAGTAATGTTATTCTCATTAAGTACAGAGGTTTAACTGAAGTGCTTGACTTGGAGAGTGACTTATTGTCTTGTTGCCCATTTTGTACTAAGAGTAAATGAGCTTGAAGCCATGCGGCAGTGAGTACAGAAATACATTTAGTGTGCTTGTAGTGATACGTTTTGCCTAGATAGTTTAACTGTTTGGCTGCTTGACCTCTAATTTTGTGTGCTGTGAACATTAACATTAACCCTGACTTTTGTTTTCATAATGTTATTTATTTTGTAAATGTGTTCCCTGTGCAGGACTGGAGACTACAAATACAAGAGGGGTACAACTGGTGTGTTGACCAAAGTTGTGGCCCCTTTGGATCTGGAGGTGGTTGAAGAGACCATTCAGACCATGGACACCTCCTAAACAGTCAAGCATTTGTCCAAGATTCTTTTCCTTTAACCTCTTAAGATACATTTTGTGTTGCAATAAAAGTGTCCAATTGTTTGTTGTATATAAATGTCTGGTTTCATTTTTACATCTCATCCTATTGTACATCCAAATAGATGTTCTCATTTAACTGCACTGTACTATTAATGTGGTGCGTTACAAAGAAAGAGACTTTCCTCCACATAAATGTTATTCATATTGCATAGTAAAATACAAGTTTGTAACAAAGGCAAATTGAGGCAAGATCACAATTCAATAAGTACAGTAAGTGGCTGATAACACTTTGTAAAGAGTACATCTTATCTACAGGACTTAACAGAAGAAACAAAAGTATTTCACAGCATCTTGTTAACAAGGCGTGTTTCACAGTGACCGAGGTCTATACAGGCATAGAGAAATGTAGATTAAATCTATCAAGCATCACATAACACTGCTTTTTAAAATTATATTTAAGGAACATAATCACTATGATATGCCTAATAAAATCAAAGTAATAAATCCTTACTTCCTGGACAATAGCTTTGATTATTTTTGCATTACATGTGAATGCATGTAATGAATACTTGTCTTCACAACACAAATACACTAAAGGACCCCTTATGAGTGAGGCATGAACCACATGTAATGTGAGTATCTCATTCAATAGCTTCTATTAACACATGAATTATCTTTGGAATGCAATTCTGGTGGAGTTATGCAAAAACAAATATAACACAAACCTGACATCAGACACAACTTTAATCAGAGTACTGTAAATAAAAGGGCACACTGAACACCCTTGATGAACTTCCTTCCAACAGCTCAGTTCTCCATGACAGAGCTGCAACAGCTTTGAAAAGATCACACTTGTACAGTTTTGTGGTGTGTTCCTGAGCTCTGGAAAAGGGTTCAGATAAAGGTATGTTTTCTGTAGAGGGAGACATAGCTTATGTCCAGCGGTTCTGAGGTCCTTAAGCAATTGTGCCCAAAAGCGGAGATACTGTTCAGGTGCTTGAAGTCCACATGTGCATCTGTTTGGCAAACTGCATCACAAAGACAATGTCCGGTCTCTGGTCTGGGTCTGGATTAATACACATGCTAACCAGGTCTCTCAGCTGCAAGCAGTATTGAAACAGAATTAATTGAGAATATTGTGCAACAATCTTTAACTAAAAAATCAACGTAGTCCACTGAAGCAGCGTTCTGTGTTTGCCTTTCAAAAGGCACACTTGCTTTGTGTTGCACAGCACATCAAATCAGCTATAGGAGAACTCGTACTGACTCGCACAACTGGGTCAACTGTCACAGTTAAGTTCTAATATGTCTTGTTTGTAAACAAACCTTCTCAGAGTAGTGATCAGCTGGAAGAGGAGGATAATCACACTGTTCTATCTTCTGGCAGAGGGACAGGAGATTCATCTTATCCCCATAAAAAGGACTCTGCAGTGCAGCCATCTGGACAAGTGGACACAATGTATATGTCAGACTGTATAAATCACAAGGATCTGTATTTAAATTGGTTCACAAGGTTTTCTATTCAAGATCACTGATGTGACACATTTGCACAATGTTTCACATGATCCAAATGCCATGATTAAAAACAACTAATATAAAACTTGCCTCATATAGAAGACATCCCAAGGACCAGATGTCTGATTTAAAATTATATCCATTCTCATGGATCCGCTCTGGTGACATGTAGTATGGTGTCCCAACTGAGTCAAAAAAGATTTATAATGATCATTGTTCTTTTTAAATGTAACTTTTTTCTATATTCAAGATTATTCTAAGTAAGATTTTACCTAAGGAGTGAGCTGCAGTGGTTTTTGAGCTAAAGAAGCGTCCTAATCCAAGATCTCCCAACTTTACTTCTCCCGTGGCTGTTATGAACACATTAGCTGGTTTGATATCTGAAACACAATATGTAATCTTCACAATTAAAATGATCTCAGACATACTGAAATAGAGGCAAGAACAATAGTAGTGGCTAGAGTGGTGTATAAATGTTGCAAAAGGTAGAGCAACTAGAAAGAGCATCTGCTTACCTCTGTGCATTACTCTACGTGAATGCATATGCTCCAGAGCGCTGCACAGTTGTACAAAATATTTCCATATTGTTCTCTCTGGAATCAGTCGTCGCTTCTTCTTGAAATACTGTAGAGTGTCCAGAGGAGTTACGACTATATTTTGAACACCTGTAGCATGACATGTGTAGCATACAGGTGTATACAGTATTCCAAACCTTAATCATTTGGGACAGATCACCAGCATCAGCCAGCTCCAGAACAATGTTGAGTTCACTGTCTTCAATAAATGAGTCTAGGTACTTTATTATATTTGGATGATTAAGTTGCTAAAAGGAAACAAAACAAATTTAGGTAAATATAACGGTTAAAAGTGTTGATGAATAAATCAAAGTTTACCTTAAGTAAATCTATTTCTTTTACGCAGTCCTGACGAGCTTTGGCATCCATCATCTCAAAGATCTGAAGTGCCAAATATATAAAATTTGTGTATTGTCTGATATCACGTCACACTCAATTTTACTTGATAAAATGCACTACCTCATTAAGTGCACTGTAATGCACTGTGTAATAATTAACATTGCAATCCAGTGAGTTTTGTTTGAACTACATGTCCATTTGTTCTATAGTACGTTACAGTGTACTTGATGACGTTGGTAGGTTCAATTTGTTAAGTTAGGTAAGTTATTACTGAGTTATTTAGTACCTGAACTTTTTTGAGTGCAACTAGTTGTCCTTCCAGCAGATATGTAGCTTTGTAGACCTCACTGAACTGACCACGGCCAATCTTCTTTTCAATACGAAAGTTTGCAAGTGTGCAACAATACGTGCAGCTTGGCACATTTTTCTATGTATTAAAAAATGACATTTGAGTAATATGATAAACCAATGCACAAAAGATTATTCATTGTAAGCTCTACCTGATCCTCCTGTATCTTGTATAATGGCTTGTGGTTGTCTAACGTGGCCTCATTCTTCTGCGCTTCCATGGTGGCATCACCTCCAAGAAATTCTCACTATTTCAACAGAAAATAATATGGTAAGAGGTCATGATGTCGCTACAAACAAAACACACATTGTGTAAAGCCCAAAAACCAGTTAATTTGGGTAATAAAATATAAATAAAATTGATAGTGGAAAATATTATTGCTTTGAGTGATGCATAGTAAGAACAGAACTGTAAATAAGGGGGAAATGTGAGGCTAATCATTAAGTCTCACATTCAATAATACTTAAAATGGATTTGGCATGTTAAGTTACTGATGTGAAGAATAAAATCATATCAAATGGATCAAAGGCACAGTGATGTTAGATATACAAGACCTTTTATGTCACTAAATGCTGCTAGGATTTTTTCTTGTATCTAACCATCAATAAGCAAATCTACTAGTTACATTCAAAACACATTTAAAATTTGGATAAGAAGAAGAACCAGCTTTGACAGCACTTTTAGTTGGCCTTTTGTGCTGTCTTTTCCGTGCTACCTGCCTACAGAGAAAACAGACAGTAAAGGCCTATGTGTACTGTTTACTAAACAGAGTCTCATTATCTCATAAAATGGGATTTCAGCCAGTCTGTTTCTTGTGACCGGTTGAGTCATTCCAGTGTGATTTTTGCATAGAACCTTCACTTGCAGTTTTCATCTGCAGCAGTCTTAGTTGTGTTCACTCAGTATGTTTTGAGCACCCAGTAGTCAAAGAATCTTCCTAAACGTTGCTCCCAACCCATTTATTCTTCAATAGCCCTGTGCACTTGCACTCCAAGCTGCATGGCAATGTTGAGTCAGCACTAACTGCGGCACATGTGCAAACTTGCACTCATCTTAACCTACTCAGCTCCACCGCAAGCCATTAACATTTTAGCAATGCCAATTGGGCTTCCTGCCAGGCTTTAGGTTACACCACAAGAACAATGCAGGCTCTGTACATAAGGCTGCTAGTTCAGATAATGTGCACTGTGCTGTGGCACTGTTTACACTGCATCATATGATCAGGAAAATGTTATTTACGCCAAATTTGTGGCACAAAGATGCCAGTTGTTTAGGGAACATCAGGGCGAAAATACTGACTTCCATTTTTAATCTTTTATGAATATAAATCATGCAGTGATGTATTTAAGATATTTATTTATACACCTGTCAGGTCAGGAGCAGTCAGCACCTGTCAGCAGGTGATAGTAAGGAGCACTAAGATAAGGATTCTAGTCCAGTCACTGAGCCAACCAACAGACAATATAAAATGAGTTTCCATGTGTTTCTTGTAGCTGTGTTTAGAGGAGCTTGGCCTGAATGAAATGGAGTTATGCTGATGTCATCAGGCCTGTCACAGTAATCACTATATCGACTTATCGTTCAATATATGAAAGCTGGAACAATGTATTTTGGGGCTCAATATTTATCGTGTGCATATTTTTGTTTCAATAGTGGGGAGGTTTTGGCTATTTTTATGCAATACGGTAAGATTTGAGCTGTTGAAGAATGAAGAAGTAACCTCCAGGACTAATTATTGGTTCATTCTAGTATTTATTTGTTGCAGCTCATTCTTTTTAATCACTGTTTTTATCATGTCAGTGGCATAAAGTACTTTAAATATTAACGTTTATTACAATATTTCTCTCCAGCAATATATCGTGCTTCAAAATTCTTTATCGTGACAGGCCTAGATGTCATAAATACACTAAGAACTTAATTACACAGTTAAACATTTAAATCGATTTGACATACCTTTATCATACAGTAACAGTATAGTAGTAACTATATCACTAAAATTAAAACCTCAAATCTATTTTAACCACATCGGCTATTGATAGCCATCATCACGGTGCAGTTGGCTTTGTCTGCTAGAAATGGCTGCACTGTGTTAAAATCAACATCAAGCTCTCTGTTATCTGAATCAAAACAACATTAGTCAGGAGACATCCTTCCAAGTCATTTAACTGCCTTCACACAGGGCTGGGCAATATGGTGATAAAAATCTAATTGTGATCTCATCCCTGTGATAATATGCTTTTTTGGTAAAATCACCATCGTTTTTCACTAATTTTCTCTTGAACGCAGCTCTGCTCAATCAAAGACTCAGCGATGCTGAGTGAATGACAGGAGGGTTTAATCAATGGCAAAATGGCAAAATGGAAATTGTGATTAGGCTCCAAAAAATGTTTTTTCATCTCTGCCGCCACCAGGAGAATTTTCAGAATTATTTTATGTGGTAAATCATCACATTATTAAATATTTGAATATTTTTGGTATCAATATATTGAAGCATAACTTGAAGTTGAAGCCATTTGTTGTTACAGCATTTATAACTTTGTTCTTAAATAACCCATTTCAAAGTAGCAGTAGTCAAATAGGGCTTTGCAGACATGTGTGAAGACATGGCTTCCTACAGTGTGGACACTAACCAGCTGCCTAGGCCAAACAGGGCTCCCTGTCACAGATGACACGTGACTAATTTTAGCCAGTTATTTGACCTTGCGTGCCCAGGCATCCTCATAACCAGCACCGCCTCAGCACTGCTCTTGCCCCCATCCTGCCCTGATGCATATGCTCATTTAGAGTTTACACTCAGACACGAGTTGTTTTCAGACACTGCACTGGAACCACCACCTGGACCCAATTCCCTTCTCGTATAAATGTGTAATGGCCTATCTATTCAAATATAACTAAGCAATCAAACTATCAGGCCTCTCTGAAACTACCACCAGCGTTTAGACCAACATGTCAGAGCAGAGCGGGCTAAAGTAAAACAAACAGGCGTGTGGAAGTTTGTTTCACAGTTTAGTTTCACAGATATCAGCAGCCTGTCTAAAAACTACAGCTACTAAAGTTGTCCTTCATGTTTAAAACCCAGGCGCCAAATATAGCGATGAAAAGGTAAGAAAAACAGAGATTAGATTGATAGGCTATAACAGTTTAGTTTCCGTTCGTGGCACAGAAATATCATTTCCATATGTAGCTCACGTTGCTCACGTTGCTCGAAGTAGAAGGCTAACATGCAGCTAGCTGTGGATAGCCCACGGTATTCAAAAATAGTAAATAACACATTGTAGGCAACACCTCGGAGGTCGATGTAGCTTTCCCACATAAGGTTTAGTCTACCAACCAGCTGGAAAAACCAAATAGTTCATTATAAAGCTAACTGATTTACACGATTTTGGTCATTACTTACAAACCATGTCACTTACCCCAAGAAGACAAAAAGTTAGCCTTGCCTGAAACGTTCCAACAAGTCACGTTGGTCCTTGTTGTTGTGCAACTTTTAACATCGACAGGCAGCGGTCCCCCTCCCCACCTCCGACAGTGTGCGCGCGCCTGCGGGAGCGTGACTGTGGCTGGTGCCTCCGCTGCTTCTGGTGCCACGAGGCTATTGAAGTCTCAAGAATGATCTGAAATGACGAAACGAAAACTTTAACTCACGAAGACGTAAAAAAAAAAACCAAAAAAAAAAAAAAACCCAGTTATGTAGGTCAAACATCACGCACACGCCCCTCTGCACCCGTGCCAAACTGGATTGGACGTGCCAAACTGCATACACTGTACTATATACACACAGTTCGATAGTCATTTTAGTTTGTTTGTTTAGTTAATGCATAGTAGTTCACGCTCTATTATTGCCATATGGATCGTTAACCTAGGCGCAGAGGTGTATTTAGGCTACTTGATCTGTGTTAGTGGTCATAAAGAATAGGCTGTCAGCAGTTTTAACAAACTTTGAGTTGTCTTATTCTGGCTTCTGTTTTGGAGATAGTAAATATACAAAATATAGGCAAATTTAATTCCTGTTTTCAATTTCCCCATCTCAGCCTAACCAAATATAGCCCCCACATCTTGTCTTTCTAATATAATCTTTTACAATCCAATGTATACAGGGTGGACTGAACACATAAGACAGTCTATAGAAACCAGTCACCTACTGTGTTTTATTATTTTTGAAGCCGGAAGAAAATCAGTCATTTTCACAAAAACAATTGTTTAAAATTTATTTAGAGCAATTTTGTTTTTTCATATTGGTAGATAAATTTGCAACAGTTTAGGTAAAATTATTTCCTAAAAAAAGATATAACAATATATATAAAAGAGTTACTTTGGGGTAAGTTGAAGCGGGCACTGTGCGGTAAGATGATCCACCCCTGCTCCCATAAGAAATAATAGCAAGAAAATTATATTTCAAAATAAATGAATACTTTTATAGTTTTATAGTTTTATAGTCCAGGTTAACTTGATGTGTCTGTGTTTGGTAAACACAAGTTAATTGAAATAATTAGTAATATTTAAATGCTTAATATTTGTATCTTTTAGGTAAAAATTGACACTTTATAAAAAAAAATAAATAAATACAAGTTTTATTAATTTTAATCCACAGGTCACACTTTAATCTGGTGGTTAAATTTACCCCAAGACCTGGCTCAGTTTATCCCAGTTGTGAGGTAAGTTGAGTCAAAATTGCCAATTTCTCTAAAACAGTGTGTTTAATGTTTTAATGAGGTAAATAGTTAAAAACATCCTAAAATGTATGTAAAATGTGTGCTTTATGTTATTCAGATATGAAAACTTACCCCAGTCACCTCTACTTTAATCACTTCTGTCTTGGAGGTCTAAGTGGACCGCATGCCTCAACATTTGATCAAATGGCCATTCCCAATCTTCTCAAACATGCAGTTCAGTTTTGTTTGACTCGTCATTTGAACATGGGTGACAAAGTCAAGTATGGACTGTAAAAATGTGTGGAGAGGACTGAAAACTTTGCTCTATGGAAATAGCAGCATTTTAATCATAGCACAATCTCAGGCGTAGGGTTTCTTTTCTTTGTGGTTTGACACCTACTGTTATTCTTGACATTCACAATGGCATCTTGCCTAAAGATTTTAAGTTCAAATCCCAGCTTTAAAATAAGGAAATTGATTCAGTTGCTTTTATTTTATTTATTTTTTATTTATTATTTATCATAAACTAGATGCCAGCACAATTCTTGATTAAGATCATAACTTTTTAATAGTTCCCAGAAATCTGTGAAATAGCCTGCCTTTACTTTTATTATGAGGAGAGACTACATTTTAAATGTAGATTTTAAATTCAGAAGACATTTTTAATGAGATAGATTACTTTTAAGAGTAACATTCAGGATTGTGTCTTGTGTTTTCTTGAGCCTCACACAATTGTTGTGAATAATTTTGCACACGGATCTCTTAATTTAAAGAATATCTATGAAAGGCCTATTTGGTTTTGCCCACAAAATACCAGTATGGTGTTGTCCAGTCCTGGTTGGGTCACTTCCTGACAGGGATTTTTTTCCCCCACGGGCCCACGTGGTTGGTACTTTAATTTAAAATTATCATGAAAGTGAAGTGAAAACTAACGCTAAGACTAAAACTGACTTTTCAAGTGCCCTGTGTAGTGTATCCATGGATCTATCACAAGATCGATTCGTTTTTGTGGCTAGTGGCTTGTGGGTGTTGTCGTTTTTAAACTATTGCGAAGCATTACCATGGCCCCTCATACCAGCTTAGAAATACTACAATTCCCATAGTTCTGTGGGGCGTACAGCGTGATCTACGCGTGTACACTATGGCCATGGCGATATGCACCGCTATGTGACAGGTTAGCTCCAGAAAAACATCCCCAGACAGTCGCGGCTGCGCACTCACGGCTGTTGCCAGCGAAAGCTGGACAATATTTAAAGATGGGGTCCCGAATCAAGTAAGAATATTTTTCTTAAGATGTTTTTAATTGAAGTGTCAGCTCGTCGCTAGCTTTGTTTTCGTGAGTCATTGGGAAAACTGTTCATACCAGGCCTAGACTTGTTGCGACACTAAGCTAAAAAAACATCTGCAAAAACATTGACTTTTCCTCTGAATTGTCTGAGTATTGTGTTGTTAAATGACCCCTCCCGTGTTCTAATGTAGTGTTCCGTAATACTCATGGTCGTGTTATCAGTGTGTCAGATGCCTGTGCGCGGTTAGCTCCTTTTTCTTCCACCGGATGCAGAACAAGACAAAAGTAGCCCTTGCAGACCTCAAACTGGAATATGACACATAGGCGTGTGCTTCCTCTGTTTCTCTGCTGTAATGGTCTCCATGTATCATGTACTATACAAAGGCAACTAGGCCATATTAATTAATTAAAGGCAATGGTAAAAACAGGATCTGTGGATAGAGGGAGCGCTCTCTTATCCATACACACTGTTTGTGATGCTGTTTTTATCGTCTCAAAAATCTCCATCTTGTTCTTATAAATGTTTGAGTAAATTGCAGCAGTTGAACTAAAATCCCTTCAGTAAAATGTAAATCTATTACAGAGCAGTAATGTGTCAAACTAGTAGTAGACTACTCAAAGTCCAGTGTTTTATGAATCTTTAGTTAGTTATGAAATTAAGGTATTAAATGCTATTTCACACACACACACACACACACACACGCACAGATATGTGAAATAGTTACAAGTCTGTAAATAAATTAACTATTTCCAATATTTACTTTATTTCAGAGAAAGCCCAGAGTCTACCTTTGAGATTTATCTAGAGGTATCCCATTCTGGAACACCAGGTTCTAGTAAGTGACATCCTCTTTTGTCTGCTCACATTCATATTATCTTAGAGCCTTTGGTCTATGGGAGTCATTACAGTAGTCATATTACATGTGTCATTTATGTGGTATGTGCACATGTGTAAGCTTTTATTCTAAATATGGTACTCTTTTGTAATTTATATTAACACCATTCATCATGATTATAGTTAGTTAGTTATTTTTAAACTACAAAAAAGTGAATTGTCTTGTCAAATCTTACAGAACCAGTGGTCCACAGGCAGTTTCCTGAAGATTATAATGAGAAGGTCTGAACACACACATAACCCATTTTATATCTCTTAATTTGGATGTCTATGTATTTATTGCATACAGATGTATTTTTATTTTGCAGGAAACTCTTCATACAGTACCCAAGTTCTGCTTCCCTTTTAACATGGACAGGTAGTGATTCTTGTTTTCAGGATTACATAATTGTTACTGCTCCGATGCTGACTACATTGACTCAAAGTACATTGTGATTAAAGTCCTTACCACATGCTTCTATGGCCACACAAGGAAATGTTAAAACTTTTTGTACTGTTATATAATATGAGAATATGAGTTGCAGAAGCTGTTTTTACAAATGGTCACTTCACTTTGTTGTCATTTAATTACTTTACTTTACTACCTTTTTTCATATTGCAGTCTAACAGTCAACCAAGTTGGCCAGAACTTCACCTTTGTGTTGACGGATATTGAGAGCAAACAGAGATTTGGTTTTTGTCGTCTCTCCTCGGGTGCTCACACCTGCTACTGCATTCTCAGGTTGGTGTTTGCGTGCACAAGGAAAAAAAAGATAATTGAACATCCTTGCAACGCTCCCCTAGTGACTACAGAAATCATTTTGGGCAGGACCCTCTTGAAAAGATTAGTTTGGTTAAATAAAGGTTAAAATAATATGTTTATTTCAGCTACCTGCCTTGGTTTGAGGTCTTCTACAAGCTACTTAACATTATTGCGGATTACACTATCAAAGGCCAGGTAAGAAATGCATGCTGTACATTCATCTGTTGCAGTTCTGTGTGTCAGACAGGCAGTACTTGAAACGTACAGTTTATGTCAAATTGCTTTCTAAATGTTTCAGGAAAGCCCCCTACAAGAGCTCCTGGTATCACTACATACTCTTCCCATCCAAGAGCCTGGAGTTCCCGTTCATCTCGGCATGGTGAGAATGTCTTCCAAGCATCTTCACATGTAAAAGTCGCACGGATAGGAGTTCCTGACACCCCCTATTTGAACAGAGAACCCCTAATAGTACTCTTCTGTCTGTATAGCCCTAATATGTCCACAGACTCCCCAAAGCCTTCAAATGCCAGTTTCCAGTTGCAATGCATTATCTATAACCGAGCTCCCTTTCTGTCTAATAGCATTCCTTCTTCACTGTGCCTGACACAAGAGAGCTCCCTAGTATACCAGAAAATGTGAGTTATATCCAGAAGTAATTTTCTTGTAATTTTACCATAACTTTTGACACTGTATATGCTCTAATGATGCAGACTTGAATAATAATTACTTTTTTATCTTGCAGAGAAACTTAACAGAGTATTTTGTAGCTGTAGATGTCAATAACATGCTCCATCTTTATGCTAGTATGCTTTATGAACGCCGAATCCTCATATGTTGTAGCAAATTAAGCACTGTAAGTATTTATTTTATTGCAGTACATTTATAGTGCATTTGGTTAAAGATTTTTACATCTTTGTTTGTCCAGTTAACTGCGTGTGTCCATGGGTCAGCCGCCATGTTGTATCCAATGCACTGGCAACATGTTTACATTCCTGTTCTGCCTCAACATCTGTTAGACTACTGCTGGTATGTGCAGATGCATTGGCTTAATTTTAGCATTGTGAACACTCATACTGTCCACTTATCTAATGGCCCTCCAAACCCAGAAAAATGTTATTCTTTGATGTGCAAAACCCACTTACAACTGTTATAAATTATGTGTAATTGTTTCTCTTTTTAGTGCCCCAATGCCTTACCTAATTGGAGTGCATTCCAGCTTAATGGAGGTAGATCTTATCTGTTATCTATCTGAGTTCTTAATGTATTTAAAGTTCATCTGTCTTACTATTTGCCTTTTACTCTTTATAGAAAGTTCGGGGAATGTCTCTTGATGATGTGGTGATCCTCAATGTGGACACTAACACACTCGAAACGCCTTATGAAGATCTCCAAAGCCTCCCTAATGATGTGGTGAAGACATTATTATCTCAGTATTGATCAACAACACTGTTATTGTATCCAAGGAACGTGTTGTGATAACAAAATTGATTCGTCAGGTTTCCTCCCTAAAAAGCCGACTGAGAAAAGTATCAACGACAACAGGTGATGGTGTGGCGCGAGCCTTTCTGAAGAGCCAGGCCGCCCTATTTGGCAGCTACAGAAATGCCCTGCAGATTGAGCCGGTCAGTGAAAGCACCACAGCAGAATCAATGCACTGGATTGTCCATGCTATGTCTAATTTCCGTGCTTTTAGGGAGAGCCAATCACCTTTAATGAAGAAACATTTATCAACCATCGGTCAAGTGCCATGAAGCAGTTTCTTCAGAATGCGATTCAGTTGCAACTATTCAAACAGGTATAAAGTCAGTATAAATTGCAGTAAAGTAAAAATAGAACACCCTTCTTGATTTAGTACATTTCTGCATAATGGTCCCACCAAACCTTTTTATTTGTCAAGAATATTTTTCTTTTCTGATGTAGTCTGCGGAACTAAGAACACCACTTTGGAGAGCAAAGGGAAAAGGACGATCATAAGCAAATATTATTCAAAACTGCATTCACTGGTTTAGTCATCAGAAATATTCAAATGTGACAAAAATATATCTTTATCTATATATATCTTGAAGGGTGTACTGCATTGTTCACATTACTGTACTGTTGAGGACATCATCATATTTTAGTTCTATACCCTTATCCTTGTTGTGGTTGTGTCTGCAGTTTATTGATGGCCGTTTGGACCTGTTAAACTCCGGAGAAGGCTTTAATGACATTTTTGAAGAGGAGATCAACATGGGAGAATATGCTGGTATGTTTGTGGGTAAAATTTTAGGTATGTTATCAGCATATTTCTTTTCTTTTTTTTTTTTTTTTTTTATACAGGAAGTGACAAGACCTACCACCAATGGTTGTTTACTGTTAAGGTAAAGCTATGAAGTTAATTGTTTTGGGACTATATAACTTGAATGATTATGATCAGTGAGAAATAGAAGAATACAACTTTGTAATTGTACTTTGAATGTCTTTCTATTTTAATTAACACATATTATTACAGAAAGGTGGCGGTGCAATCATTAACACAGTGAGGACTAAAGCAAACCCAGCTATGAAAACTGTCTATAAATTTGTAAGAGTTTTTTTAAATTTTTTTTAATCTAAACTTCCCATTGTGTTTTGAGAGGGCAAACTAAGCTTTTTATCCTCGACAGGCTAAAGATCATGCCAAAATGGGCATCAAGGAGGTGAAGAGCCGACTGAAACAAAAGGTATGAAATCTAGCTCATATTAATTCTGTATGAGTAATATTGTGGTATCCTTTAGATTGTTTGCCTTGGCTAACATTTTAACGTTGTTCATGAAAAACACTGGCCCGTCCCTTGACCCAAATCTAAACGACTTAAACACCCATAACAAACCCAGCCCCGACGCACCGCCTCGCTCCCTGTCCCGCTGCAGTGCCACCCCTCGGACCCTTATTGTCCTCCGTACGTCTCCCCTTTGCAGGAACAGGCAGAAAATGGCTTCCCCACAGCTGGATCAGTGGTTATAGACAACGATAGCACTTCTGAGTTTCCATCTTGTACTCGAACTGTCAGGAGAGAGGGGCCACTGCACACCTGGGACGACCGCAGACCTATCACTATGCACTTTGGACAGGTAACAATGCAAGTGAGCAACACGGCTGTAATAATAATGTAAAAACTTAAAGGTGCACTGTGTGGCTTTTCTATTGGAGCGTCAGCCACCTGCTTGTCTCCAAGGAGTTGTTATTGTTTTGCCTGAAATCTTGCACACTACTGCATGAGTGCATACACCTATAGACTAGCAACAAAATCTACTTGAACTGTTCAGACATTTTTACCTATTATGACTAAAATATATCCTGTGGCCTTTTTGAAAAGTCTTCCCTTTTCACAGAATCGACCGCCAATGTTGTTAAAAAGACCAAGCAGTAATGTGAGTTTGGAGGCCGCTGTGGATCCACTGTAAGCACACTTTACTTGTTATGCACAAAACAATATGCAAATACGTATTGTTTAATGTTTAAGAGTGATGCTATGATTAATCTCGTCTTCCTCTTCTTTTTAACTAGGTTACTGATACGTTAATGTTATACTAACCCTATTGAGCTCAAGTAGTTGCTATCACTATTGTAATTTCCTCCCCCTCTCTCTCTGCCTGCCTGTGTGCAGCTCTAAATGTGCTTTTATCTCTCTCCTCACCGTAGCTCTCTGCGTCCCACTCGGCATTACACAGTCTTTCTGTCGGAGGATTCCTCTGGAGATGAGCTCCAGTATGACGAGGACTCTGTCTCTGGGTTTCCTGACAGCTTTCTCTTCTCTGCTCCCTTTGAGTGGTCTCCTCAGTATGCATTTCTTTGATTGGCTTTGTGCTGTTTAATGTAGTGACTCACTTATTTTCTGACTCACTTATTTTTTAACTCACTCTATGGTTACTAGGCGGCATGGGCATGTGTGGTATATACCTTAAGCTATAGTTTGGTTGTGTGTGTGTACTAACTTTAATTATACATTATTGATCACTGATGAGAAACTGTTATTTTCAGAGCTCAGCCGTACCACTCGCTAAAAGAAGTGGAGTTACTAGAAGGTGATGATAATGGCCCAGAGCGGCACACTGCTCCTTCAAGTCCAGTTAATGAAAAGTTCTCCAATATCAACCTGCTGGGGGATATTTTTGGCTGCCAAGATGAGCCTGACAACCAACCTATTACTCTGGCTAAAAGTCTGGAGGATTTGAGGACGCCCAAAGACACTGACGATGTGCAATCTAAGTTCACCTATCAGGTCAGTGATATAAATGGTTTTGGTTATCGTTTGGTTATCATTTGGATTAATATTTAGTATTTATATATAAATATGGGGGGATTTACATGAGAAAAAATGTCTAATTTTAGTGTTTAGTGTTGAGCTTCACAAAATGACTATAAGGGTATAACAAAAACAAAACTAAATATTTGTGACATTTGCAGTGTTTTGATGTTGGTGTTTAACATTTAACATTTAAATTTAAATTTTAAGGTTGTCACAATATTTAACTTTTAAGACTAAATCTTGTTTGTTGTTTCACAGCGTATGGACCTGAGCATTGGCGAACATTCACGGACTCTCCCGGGGCTAAAACTGTCCAACCCGTACAACAAACTTTGGAGTGTGGGGCAGGATGATGCTGCTTTGCCCATCTGTGTGCCTCCCCCTTGTGACAGACCACCTTCCGTTACCCTTGCTGAAGCCCCCTCTCCAAGTCGAGAAATCCTGACCCTGGGCCAGGATATCCCAGACCTAACCAACACTAGCAACATCACTATTCCTCGGCCACAGGGGAGGAAGACGCCGGAGCTGGGGGCCGTGTTGGCTCCTCCAGTGGCTCAAGTCAAGTCCAAACCAGCTGAGGGAAGGACTACACCCGGAGGACAGGAGTTCAGACAAGCCCTGAGCCGGACTTCAGATATAGACTTTCTGAAGCCTTCAAAGACCGCAGAGGACAGCTTGGATCTGATCAGCCTTTTGGACCCTCTCAGCAGTTCATCAGTGAATGACAAGACCGAGAACAGCACCCTCTCATCAAATAAACCAATGCTCCCACCCCGGCCGTACCCAACAAGGCTGCCTCCTTTTCCAGTGCAGCCTCAAATATCACTCAACCCATTTGCCTCATCTCTTCCACAAACCCCTCCTCAAATACACTATTCTCCCGTAGCCAGTAGTAACCCTTTTACTGCCCCCTACAGGCCCCAACCTCTGGGCCCCTGTCTGCACGCTCCCCAGACACTGCCTGGTCTGTTCAGACAGCCTTCACCAGGGGGCTCCACTGTGTCCCCCAGTTATGGACTCATGCACTCAGCCTTCCTTCTATCTGCCTCCACCCTGCCACAGTCCTCCAGTAACCACTCTCTGTCCAGTCTGGCAGACTCTACGACTGACCCGCTCCAGAGCAGACTTACCAAACCACTTCAAACTGAGGCAGAAATCAGAAAGAGTCAGGATCCTTTTGGGGACCTGCTCAGTATGGTCCAGCCCACTGCTACTCCAAAAATGAAGGTAGAGGACCTACGTAGGAAGTGGGAAACATTTGACTGACTTAACTGTGTGTATGCACTGAGTGTGGCCACGCAACCAGATGATTCCTCTGTAAATAATGCATGTAGAGTGCCTTCAACATGTGTTGGTAGAACATAACTACTGCATATTATTATTCGTTTTTATCTTAAAATACTTTGAAGCATATTTAAGCATAATTCTTAAAACCCAACACAGAAATGTGTAACAGAAAACAATGGAGGAGTGCTGTTACATGTAGCACAGAAACTGTTCTCCCAAACAATGTGACACGACATTAGATTTTTAGTCCTTTACTTTACTTTACTCTTCATTCTTATACTTCTGTCTGCTTACAAATTGTCAAACTTTCTGATACTTGTGCTCAAAAACATCTCTGTATTCCTAATCTGACTGTACCAAAGATTTTAGAAGCTTAAAATTACAAAGAAATTTACAAAAATGGTTCTACAGATCACAATGGACAAAGTCAGTACTTATATTTAATACTTATACTTTAATTGATTGAGCCAGTTTGTGAATCCTTATTGATCCCTTGTTTTTAATCAGAAGTCCAGATTTATGTGTGAGGAATAATCTGGTTGCGGCCCACACGGACTGTCCACACTCTGCAGCTGACCAAAGGAAAATAGGTTTGAACTGATGTGATGAGGACTGGTCATTTAGCCACAGCAACCTCTATAAGACTCCTGGTTCATTTGTGTGTATTGCTTTCTACTCCTAAACAAAGTTGGCCTTGTTTTAATCTATCCAGACGCCAACTATCCATGGCCCATTGCCACTTGCTTACAGTTGAAAGATAATTTGCACTATTTGTAGTGGTGTGGTTGTGTAATGCACCACGTTAGAGTAGATACAGGATTAGTAATTTAGTACTCAATTTGTCCTGCCTAAACACCTAATATCTGCATACCTTTGTGATAAACCAAATTTACAACGTGCAAGTTTGTAACAAGTCCTCTATTACAACAACTCTTTGTGGTATGTAGCTACATAGTGTGGTGCATTTCAGCTGTGCTTAGTCCATCCTTGACAGGTTTGACGGCTTCATGCACACAGGTCTTTGTTGGGCCTTTATGAAGGATTTATCTGTGACTTTGTTTTGCCTTCTGTTTTTATATAAAACACTGGAAAATATTATATGATCTCACTGTCCCTGAACCAATATCAAAGCTGTCAGTTTGATGAAATGTCTTGTTTGCGGACTGTTTTGTGAAAGCATTATTACTCCTTTGCACTGCTTCTTTTGTCTTTATTTTGTTACAATTGCCAAATACTACTGCACATATCCGTTATTGTTATCCGTTATATGAGCCATTGAAGATTAAATGATCCCAAGATTTACTCTTGTAAAGTAGGTTGACATAGACTGATTCACTAAAATCTGTACTTATAATACATGTAGGGGTGAAGTAGAACAATATCAATAATGAAGTATATGACAGGTTAAAATGTTGTTACATTTGTGCAATTTAAAATATGTAGTGCTGCCCACTAATCTAATTTCTCTCTACAGAATAGAAAGCATTTGTTTCTATCTGATTTTATCCATTGCATCCTAGTACTTGGACTTGACAGTACATTGATATGTTATTGGTTATTTGTGAAGTTGGAGCAACACATGTATATTGTGATAATTAAGATAATTTGTTCTTAATTGTTATAATTATTTATCTGTCCTCATTCTTTGTTGTTGTGAATACTTTTTACATTTTGCTTACAGTTACGATTAAATTTTGTGCGCCCAAGCAGCTACTGTGACTTGCTTGTCTTATTGTACAGAAACATAAAAGCCGTCTACTGATGACACCTGATAATTTGGCAGTTCACAGCTTTATTATTTAAAAAAAAAGTCCATGTACAAGAAACCGTGGTTATATTGCAGTGCACACCTTAGTAGTCTAATGTATGAACAATAGTAATACATATTTCTTTAGTTTAAAATAATCTGAGTGAATTGTTTATATCATTATATATATATATATATTAACACTTTTTACATGTGTGCTGTAAATCGGTATTTTATAAATGCATCTTGTACAAAAAGCATTTTTGCTTCAGAACCAAATTTAGATTTAACAGTCCAGTAAAGTAAATGGTACAAAAATAATGTCAAGTTCTGTTAAAAGTAGCCCGGTATTTCCTCTCCTTTTAGCTGACAATGTCCAAAAGTCATCTTTGCAAGGACACAATATTTTCCTCAAACATTCAGAATATTTCCTAGAAAGCCAAACGTCCATGGCAGTAGCACCAGTGGATGAGTACCTGTGCTCACCACAAGGGGGTGTATAATACAACAAATGTGAGAGGCGCATTGAGTCCTGTGCACCTGCTCAGCTGTGCTCACACCACAGTCTCTTAAATAAGCCTCTCCTCTGGGGGCACTTTGAGCATGCTGCCCATCTCAAGACGGGCTCCGGCTAACTCCTGGGCACTGGGGCTGTAGGCTCCCTCAGACTGGCGCTTCTTTCTCGCTGTCAGCACCATAAATGTCAGCCCAATAATTATAATCAGAACACACAGGCAGAGCAGTGGGATGGCCACCAGCAGCCATGGAATGCCCTGTTTGTGAGCCAGTTTCTGAAGGAAAAAAAATAGTTCTAATATTTTAGGGAAATTATCAAAAACAACTTGTCAAGATAATAATACTTACATTTGTGTCGCAAGTTGGTCCATTAAAACCAGGTGGACATTCACAGACAAACATGTTGAAATGATCCAAACAAGAACCACCATTTCGACATGGATTTGACTCACACTCATTTATTTCCATTTCACACCTACAGGACAGAACATGTTCAAGTGTGCTCTAATAATAGCTACTAATAATCAAAAGGGATAGATTGATATTTTGTTTGGGCTGAGCACCTGACTGAAGGAAACACATGAAGCTTTATCTGATTACTTTGTGAGAGTGAGGGCACAGCACAAACTGTGACTAGACTGCTCTCTTGTAGGTACTAAAAAAGTGAAATAGGGCTGCCCTATTTATCAGCCTCAAAATATCAAAGTGCAAAGCTTATCAGCCATTGATTTGAAATTTAAAAAAAATTGGTAAAAGCAATGCTCCAAAAATTATTATTTTAAATGAGTGAACCACACCTAATCTTACCTGAGGCCTGTAAAACCTGGCATACAGGTGCAGTTAGCCCCCCACAAACCATCATGACAAATGCCATCATTCAAACAACGGACGTCACGACCACACTGCTCTGGAGGATAACTCCATCTGGTGAGAAAAATATTTGTTAATTATTACATATATTGATGCATGATTTTTTTCTGTATTTAAGTAATAGACTTAGCTCACTGGCAGAGGGGGCCACTGTAGTCATGGGGACATATACAGGTGTACGTATTCGGACCGTCCTGACACGTGCCACCGTGCTGACAGGCGTGATGTTCACATTCATCTACGTCTTGGTCACAGAGTCTGCCTGCGTATCCCAGGTGACACTGGCACTCAAATCCAGCTAAGTAGTCCGTGCAGCTCCCATGAATGCAGGGCTGAGACACACAGTCATCAGTGTCCCGCTCGCACCGCTCCCCCTCCCAACCAGAGTCACACACGCAGCCAAACTTATTAAAGAGGTCCTGACAAGTGCCGCCATTGAGACAGGGGTCTGAGTCGCACACTGGAGCACTAGTGCAGCCCAAGTGAATCTTTGGTTTCCCCACTAAATGAAACTGGGATGGCTGAGGAGCTCTGTAATCATCCACAAAGGGAAGGTGGACTCCACCGACTCGTATAGCTCCCATACATCCGGTAAAGCTCTGAGCTATAGCTAGAGTGGTGGTCTTGTGGTTGAGGAAGTAGAGGCGCCCTGTCACCTCTGGGGAGCTGCTGGTGTCTGTGATGCCGTCCACAGTGATCACCCACGGGGAGACTTTCCTTTTTTGATCTGACATTGAAATGTTCACTCTGTGCCACTGTCCATCATCCACACGTCGCAGTCCCGACAGAATCAAAGCCTCCACCGTGTTCCCGAGCTGGATCTCCAACCGCACCGAAGAGTCCAGCACACCAACCATAAGCATGTCCCCACCTCGAGCAGCACGCAACAGGACTGCGTTTTCTGAGCGAGTCCTAAACTCAATGTAGATACTGGAAACAGGCTCAGCCAAGGATCCACCTGCACTGTACTGCACCGCATTGTTCTCAAATGTAGCATTGTACACACCTAATAAACAACATAAAGAAAGACAGTATGAGTACAATGTACAGCAAAATAGTTTGACATTTCCTGATAATTTCTTTTGAAAAAGATGAACTTACATTCATATCCATCTGGAAGGTCCACACAGTGACCACCATTGACACAGGGACCACTTACGCACCACACTCGGGTTTCACAAGACTTGCCCTTGTACTCCTCTGGGCATAAGCAAGTAAAATCATTGAATGAGATGGTGCACTTGCCACCATTATGGCATGGCTTTGTCTGAAAGAGAAAGTAATGGTAGAGATATAATACTGAATATAAAACTAATCTTACAAATGTAATTTACCCTGAAATATGAATACTAAAGCTCAAACTACAGTATGTACCTTGCATGTGTCATCGCTGACACATCCTTCTTTTATATTTTTATTGCTGTTTGATATGTACACATCCTCTTGGTTTGCGTTTTTCCTCTCTCCCACTTCTAGATGAACAGAGCCCAAACGTAGGTCCTGCAGGCATCCTTTGTAATGTCCACCCCATTTGTCTGAGCTCCAGAGTTCAGGGAGTCCTCCTACATAGGCCCAGTCTCCTTCATCGATGTTGACCTCAGGGATGTTTCCAATGCTGTAACGTAGCCCCGCATGCTCAAAGATAACCTTACTCTGCTGCACATCAACATGTAAAAACTGCTTCTCTCCAGTTGTCACAAATATGGGCACAGTCAGAGGGGTGCTGTTGGACAGAGAGCTGACAAAAACCCGACCCATGCCCAGGTAAACAGAGAAATACACCTCCCCCCCATTCTGTTGGGGGGGTCTCCTCAGTTGGAGCAAAAGGCCATTTGGCTTTAAGGACCTCAGGAAGAAGGAGACATTGAAACTGCTGCCATGGTTCTTACCAATTTCATATGCACTGAAACTTAGAGTGTGCTCATGGCTGTAGGTCCATGAGGGGTATTCTGCAGAAAAGACACCAAAAGCTTGTTAATTATTATATTATTATGTAAATATGTAATTGACTGGCATCCTTGAATCTACGATGACATTACCTTCAGAGCAGCTGTCTCCGTAGTATGGCCTGTGGCAGTCACAGTAGTAGCTGGTCCACATGTCCACACATTGTCCATGGGCACTACAAGGGTCCGGCTCACACCACGCGGTCTTACTGCAGCCCAGCTCAACGCCCTGGTCGTCCGGGAGACTCTGGGGCAGAATGGCTTTAGAGTCAATCATCAAGTCCTCCATACATCCAATAAAAGATGTCTTGGCAACAGTTGTGTCCAGAAGCTCCGCAGGGACCCCGCCCACATAAACATGAGAAAATGCTGATGAGGGCTCAAAATGTGGTTCATCTGCTCCATCATCGATAACTTTGCATCCGTCTCGGTCACATCCCGGGCCTTTGACAATCAGGACTAAACCCTGGTCATCTAAAATGACATGGGCGTCCCTCCAGTCTCCATCACTGACCAGCCCAGAAAATGTTACATCCAGCTCAGAATCCTCAGAAAAAGCTTTGGCGTGAAGACCACCGTTAACTATCTCCAAGAGCAAGTAGTTTTCCTCATCCCCTCGGAAGAACAAGAGCATGTTGGGTAATGTAGTCCTGAACCGCAGCTGTACACCTATCCCATGATGACTCAGATGCTCCACCTCCCTCGTCTCCCTCTCCTCCAGATGCAGCTCGAGGTGAATGAGGCCTGGGCTGGAGAAGGAGAAGGTGGTCCTGGTAGAGCAGTGCTCGTCATAGAAGCCATGTGGACAAAGACAGGTGTGCACATGCTCCTCACCATCCAGCCATGGCCTACAGGTAGCACCATTCTGACACTGGTGCTGAACACATCCACGCAGCTGGACGTGGCAGTGTTCTCCTCCCCAGGGCAGCTGGCCAGGCTCCTCGTCAGGGCAGTGGCAGGTGTAGGACGCTCGGCCATCTTCGCACCAGCCTCCATTCTGACAGGGCTGGCTCTCACACTCATTGATGTTCACCTCACATTGAAGACCTGTAAAAGAATATAGTGAGTATAAAGAGTACAGTGAATTATGCAAAGAACTAGGACCACATAATATATCACAATTGAATCAAATTTGCGACGTGAGTTGGCACAATTATAAAATTGCAAAGGCTGCAGTTATTTAGATTATTAATTGCAATCACAATACTTTCTAGAAACAAAAGTATTACAAAAAGTATTAAATTACTTTTACAAAAAGTATTAGAACAAAAAAAACCAACAACACATTGTATATCTCCTGATTTAAATCATGTTTTTGTACATATAACCGAGCTTTTACCTAAAAACCCAGGAGTACAGGTGCAGGTGTAGCCATTGACTTGGTCCAAACACGCTCCTCCGTTCTGACAGGGCTCAGACTCGCACTCATTGATGTTCACAGAGCAGCTCTCTCCTGTGAAGGACACCAGAATGTTAAAGCCTCATTTAGAAATGAAACTCAAATGCAACAATTTGATCTTATACCTGCAAATCCTGGCTGACACTGGCATATATATCCAGATGCATCTGCAAAACTCAGCTCCCAGTCCATCTCCCAATGAGACGGGTTTGAGCGCTCAAAGCACTCCCCGCCATTTTCACAAGGCTGCTCCGCACACTCATCTATGTCCACCTCACAGTTGGCCCCCTCATAGCCTGAAGGAAAACATAAATAACATCAAAACAAACGTATCAAAAATAAACATGAAATCATTTTTCTCTTGTAAGCACTCAAAAGCCTGTATACCTGGCCAGCAGACGCAGGTGTAACCTTTGACCTGCTCCTGACAAGTGGCTCCATGTTGGCAGGGGTTTGACGCACACTCAGGGATGTCCACTTCACAGTAATCCCCCTCAAATCCAGTGTCAGTGCAGTCACAGGCGTAACTGCAAGAAACAGAGAAAACAAAGTAAAGCTTTAAAAGATGTGGACAGCAGTGGCTCAGTGGCTGGAGTGTTTACCCACAAACCAAAAAGTTAGTGGTTTGACTAGTGCATATTGTTGTTGGGTCCTTGGGAAAGACCCACCTTGCCTATTCATGGGTTTCAACTTCCTGTTATATGCAACATTTTGAGGACTTTTTCCATTTTTCTTTTTCAAAAGATATAATATTTTGTTTAGAATTGATCTCCATGGCAACAGTCCTTATTCTTTGTCATTCTGAAACCTCTGGATATGAGAAAGTAGTGTGTGAGTGCTGATGGTTCTTGAAGGGATAGGTTGGGTTCACATGACATCACAGCATTCTTGAATACCCATAGTTTAACCCTTAGCTGCAGGTCAGAATTCTATGGTAGAATTTACCTTTTAACTGCCACATTGAAGATTTGTTGACCTGACTTATGGTTAATATAATTTTAATTACTGAGCCTGTTCACATGAAACAAAAACAGGCACAGAGCACAGTGTCTTCTTTGCCAGTATGAATCAACAAATGTGTTTTTTTCAGAAAGTGTTGCCATTATTCAGTCCCAAAGAAGTGATCATTGTCAGTTGAAAGGATATTAATTAAGCCATAAGATAAATATGGGAAGTTTGGATCTCATAGAGTTTTATATGCCCTGCCCTCCATTTGAAATTGGGAAATCATCAAATTCTAGAACAGGACCTCAACATATTTAGTCTTACTTCTTCCCACTCCATATCGAGTATCAATTTACCATTTGTATGAGTCAATCTTGGACTCAAATTGTACAGATTGTATTAATCTCTGTACCACCCTCTGTTTGTTCTGCTATGACTTAGCTCGAAATAAAGATTCACAGTAGTAGCTTAGCACCACTGAGAGTGAACGAGCAATGCATGAAATTGATAACTGTACTCGATAAATCTACTATATCCATTTTCAGAGTAACAAAATGACAGCAATACAAAAATGTGAAGTAAAAAATAAAACAAAATCTTGAGGTGTATGAAAATGACCTGTTGATCATGTCGTGGCAAACGGCTCCATTCTGACAGGGCTGACTCTCGCATTCGTCCAGGTTGATCTCACAGTCAATGCCGTCAAACCCGGGCAGACATTCACAAGAGTACATGCCGATAAGATCGTGACAAGTGGCACCATTTCTGCAGGGGGTCGATTCACACTCATCTATCTCTACCTCACAGTTCACACCTGTTGAGACAAATATCAGTAAATACATATTTTTACATTTTATCAAGTCATTTTCCCATGCCTGGAAAGAAACCACTCACTATTTTAGTCACAGATATCAGTGTAGATAAATGTGTAGTTGAGGAATGCTGACCTGTTAACCCTTATAGAAGTCACTGACACTAAGCAGAGGGGACTGTGAGAACACCAAGATGGAACACTATCGGTGGTCAAGATAAGACACCTGGCATCCAAAAGCATCTTACTAAAATAGTGTGTGTTTTTTTTATCAGGAACAAACAAAACACAAACAAAACAAACAAAGCAGTTTTTAATACTTGGAACACACCTCCGCTAATAATTTTACTGATTGCATCCAAACAATAGCATAATTATGACATAGTTGTGAGCGGTAGATGGAGTAGCCAACATATTAGGTCAACTGCTCTTCTCCACAGAGATGTTAAAACTTTGCCAGTAATGTTCCACAGTGTGCATTAAACACATATCTATCTAGAATTCATTTTATTACTTGTGTTTTATGTTTTATCACTCAAAAACACCTTACAAAACGTGCATTTTTACTGTGTGATTTGACTTGTATCTTGGCCTTGACTTACTCGTCTCCATGGAGATAGGCCTAGAAAAGTTTTATTCCATAGTACTGTGGAACATTCTAGAAAAAGCAATAACATTTCCATGGAGACAAACAGGTGGTGTATCCTCCACCAGAACCTTTAGTTACGGTGAAGTACCTGCAAACCCATCCAGGCACTCGCACTCATAGTGGTCCTTTTCATTGATACAGGTGGCGTTGTTCTCACAGGGCCGTGATGCACACTCGTTTATGTCAATCTCGCAGTTGTATCCTTGAAAACCAGGCACACAAAAGCAGTGAAACTCTGCTATTCCGTCCAGACAGATGGCTCCGTTTTGGCATGGCTCCGACGCGCACTCGTTCACGTTCTCCTCACAGGTGCTGCCTTCGTATCCAGGGGCGCAGTGGCACTCGAAACCCTCTGGCCTCAGTAAACACGTCCCATTGTTTCTACAGGGCTCATCTATGCAGTCTGTCACGTGTGTCCTACAGTCGCGCCCTCCGTAGCCCTCCGGACACCTGCAGAAGTACCCGTTTAACTGGTCTACGCAGAGAGAGCGTGGGGCGGAGCAGGGGTTACTCAGGCACTCATCCACCTCCTCAGTGCAGTTGTCTCCGGTCAGGCCATCAGGGCAGATGCAGTGGTATTCTGCGCTGCCCAGAGTGCTTAGGCAATTGTCACATGGGGCAAAGGAGCAGGCGTCATAGAGCTGGTCGCAGTCCTTGCCCATGTAGCGCACCCCGTCTCTGGCACAGATGCACGCGTAGTCGTCCATGGTGTCCACACAGGTGGCGCCGTTTTGACATGGGGCAGAAAGGCATTTGTCTGATGTAGCTGTGCACAGGATCCCTGTTGAGAGAACACATGAAAGGTTACGGTTTTATAGTAGGCAGTCATATACCAGCTATGTCAATGCTACACACACACACACACACACACACACACACACACACACACACACACACACACACACACACACACATATCAGTCTTAAATCTCTCTCAACACACACAGATCAGTCTTAATGATCTGTCTAAAATTCAAATCAACTGTTAATTGATGCATTTGTCTCCAGTAGTTTAGAATACTGTAACGTCCTGCTCATGGGCCTCTCCAAACGAGCGTTAAGACAGCTGCAGTACATCCAGAACGCTGCTGCTCGGGTCCTGACTAGAACCAGGAAATACGAGCACATAAGTCCTGTGCTCAGGTCTCTGCACTGGCTCCTGTGGCTCAGAGAATAGACTTTAAAGCAGCTCTGCTTGTTACAAGTCTCTCCATGGCC